>VZTO01016575.1:2551-42925 GCA_013400615.1 Syrrhaptes paradoxus | reverse complement strand
TCCTGTTCCCCTAAAAATCACAACAGAAATGCAGAATTACAAGGCAACTCACCACATGTCAAATGGCACCCTGGAATATTTCTAGGGTACGAGAAACACACATTCTAAAAATATCCCCCGAAAGCATGAGCCAGAATGTTGCTGTGATGCGAGAGAAAAGCACTGCTGCATTTCCTTCCGTACCTGCCAGGCCTCTTTCAACTACTTGTTTCTCTACAAAACTTGGTAGCAGGATGTGGCTGAAACCCCCCTCACCTCTCCCCACCATAAACAGTGAGCTCTAGGAGAAAGAATTGGTCACCATCCAAGTTCTCTTACAAAACCTGTTTTGATTTCTCTTTGGAATCAAGACTTGCTATGCTGAATGGTTCAAAACATTAAAACCAAGGGAAAGTCAACTTTCACGAACATTAGCGGAGATGAGAAAGAGCAAGGCTGGGACACCCTAGTTTCAGTACATATATCCTCAAGGCAAGAGTCACCGCAGCGCAGAAACTCCTTGCCATCCCAGCCTACTGCTAAGAGCAGCGGAGTCTTCTAAGGCAGGTTCAAGAAGTCCAGAGAGGATAGTTGCAGGGGTAGTTTGCACACTGAGACTTTATCTTGATGGCCACCTGTGAGGAATTTATTTCAACCCTTGAAACACCAGCCTTCATACCTCCTTCAAATATTTTCTTCCCATTAATGTCTGGAGATAGCGATAACAAAAAAAAGAGAGCAGTCAAGCAGAAAGATTTACAGAAACAATGGCTAGAATACAGTGGGACTAAATTAGGACCAGACTCACTAAGGAATTCCTGAAGCTTAAAGCCACAAATGAAGAAGACCGTTTACATACTGACCCCCCTACAAACCCTTACACACAAAAAGCAGAGCCTGAATCAAAGTGGCTGGAATAAAGCGTTACCGTGTTTTCTTAACAGATTGAAAACCACATTTGTGTAATACTTGTGAGAGATCAGAATCATATCTTTCAGCTCATTGTAACACCAGCATCATGGCACAGAGGGATTTCTGGGGTTCTGTGATTTATTTTTAAAGAAAACTTACAAGTTCTGCGAGGGTGAGTCAGCAGCAGGAATGCACAGATACTTCACTCCCTGTGTAAAGAAGCAAAAAATGAATGAGAAGAAAATATCCAAGTTAAAGACATTTATCCACCACTGTGCAAATCCTGCTCTGGAGTGGTACAGTTTTACTGACTTTGAGGAAGGCACACCATTATCCAGACAAGCAGAGATCATCTCTATGCAGCCAGATTTTAAGTTTTCATATCTACTTTGTTGCTAAGGCACCAAGACGTAGCTTAGTCACGCTTATCCCAAGGCCCAATAGCAAGCTTTTTAAAATAGAAACACCTTTACTAAAAAGGGGTAAAGCTCTTTTTCGAAGTCTCATGCTTCTTACATTTTTAGTGGAACTAAGTTGCATCTTCTCCTGCCCTTCCCTTTCTCTAAGCAGATGTTACAACCTAAAATTGTGAGAAGCAATTTCTTTTAATCCCACGCAATCACTTTTCTTTACCTAGCTGATAAACCAAACAAAATGCTTTTCTGAGAAGAAACATGTTTGTGGAATGGGTTTTTTTTTTTAATTTTTTTTGGAAACTTCAAGAACAACTATAAAACTCAGACTTTCTTCCACAGTTAGCCTCACTTTTAATCAGCTGTCATAACAAGGTACAAGATCAATTAGGGAAGTTAGATAACCATTTCTGATGCATTAAAAATGTTACCGGGTATATTTAAAACAACACTATAATCATACACTACTGCTTTGCATTGTCAACGTTCATTTTAACTGTCATTTTCTTTTCAATGCCTCTTTTGCTCCTATGACTGTTAAGCAAAAGAACACTTCTAAAAGCATATTTAGCTAACTTCTCATATAGGACTTCCAAGAATATAGGCTGCAGCTCAGACACACAAAACCAGAAACCACTCACTGGAAGTCTTTTGACTTGTCACATTTATCTATAAGAGATCCTTTGCCAACAAAGTGAAACACAACATACACCTACCACACATTTCATTTGCCAGCTGGGGTGCGTGGGGGGTGAAGATTTTGGGGAATTTTCATTGTTCAGCTGTAATGACTACCTGAGGTGACATCTTCTCCAACACAACCTTTACTTTGCTGGCTCAGGAACCCCTCTTTAATTTCCTCTATGTGTCCTTTGCTACTTCACTTGCCACCTTATACCAAAGAGCAATCCCTTTGGTAAGGGGTCCAGTCCCCTAGCACCATGATACATCACGCTAATCCTCTACAACAGGCATGAACTTCACCACTGTGTCAGAAAGGATGTGCTCATACCTCACCCCTCTCTCTTCACCACCTCTTACACATGGCACCAGCCATTTCTCAACCCACCCGAACCCCTTCAGCCAGTGTCTTCTCCACAGCCACACAGATTTGAGAGCCTGCCCTGTCCCCTCCATCCTTTATCAGACTCCCGTGCTCGGACAAGCCATCCCCAGCGTGCCACAGCCAGAGGAGAGCTGCTACTGTCTATGGTCTTCTGGTTTGGGAAAGGCAGGGAAGGCTCTGCAGACAGTCCCAGCCGTGGAGACGGAGCTGTGGCTGTGCCTGACAAGGGAGAAGGCACCATCAGGACAACACCAAGCCAGCGACAGCACACGGCATTTAGCAAAGAGCTGCACGCCAAAGGCAGCTGAGGGGAGAGAGAAGGAGAATGAAGCCGGTTTGCAAACCAAAGCAGTTTGCTGTTGGAGGCAACGGCATCAGCAAGTAACAGTTCCTCCTGCCCTGTACCAGGAGAAGGGATGCCTGCAGCGGGAGAGCAGGATGGTTCCACAGCCGTAAGTTGATCCACAACGGCTTGCACAGATGAGTTCATTTAGAAAGGCAACGTAGCAGCAACACATACATTGATAGGCTGGGGAGCCAAAGATGATTATATATTGTGACAGATTAATTACGATAATAAGCATCTTGTATGACACATCTGAGAGGTTTATCTCGGACACTAGTATCACTTCAAGTGAGTCACTCCAGTAGAACGAGGGCCTGTGACCTGAAAGTAAATTTACATGTTGCTTTTTCCCCCCACACCACTAGACAACTCCATGCCACTAACTCTGCACCACCGAGGGCAAAACTAGGAAGAAAATCAAAGGTATGAGACAGCTTAACTCTGGAGTGCACCATATGCAAGAAGGTTTGCTCTTCCAGCATGCACTGACGCAAGTTGTTCCACAGATTTCAGAAGCTATGGCACATGCTGTGTGCTTTTCACAGGCTGAGTGCAGAGGGGTTTTCAGATCATGTTCACTTTAAAAGCAGAAGTAGCACCAGAACAAGTTTAAGACCCACATTGTTCTTTTTTTGTCCTGGCTGGCTAGTTCCCACTACCACAAGCACAGATGAAACTAGCCTACGAGAGACCACACATGGTACTGAATGGCTCATCCAGAGCCTGATCCTGGAGGTCTTCAGCGCCGACAACTTCAGTGAAGCCCACAGCTCTCTTTTCACTACTGTGTTTGCAAATGCTCAACACATCAGCCTACCAGCCTTACTAATATAGCTTATCTGATAGGAGATAATTAAAGTTACTGGAATTTGGTATTTTGACAGATGCGTGTCACTTGCATGGTGTTTGTGGAAGGCTGTGGTGATGGACTCCTCCCTGTAATCGCACACTCAACTCAGAAATAGTTAGAGGTGAGATTTCAAAAGTACTGTGCAGTGACCTAACCCGACTCCCACAAAAATCAACAGTGAAACTCTCTGTGACTTCAACCCAAACAGAGTTTGGCCAAAGTTGGTAACTCCTGAGGATCCCACCCTACCATCAGGTTTTACTTCTCTTGCTTGAAATAATAATGATCGTAATATGATGAAATATCATTCATTGTAATTGGAGATGTGAAATACAACAATGACAGAAGATTGAATGAGGCAGGCATTCATAAATGGAACTTCAAGGGATTTTCTGTATAGATACTCATATGTTGATTGCTGGAATTAGCTTTTCCTCACAAATAGCTGGATAGACTTTAGTATTTAAACATATTGCCAATAGGAAGATACTTAATTACTGAACCCTGCTGTTTGTGACTGTTTTTTGAAAAAAAACCACAACACTATTCAGGATCATATTATTTGTATATTTGTACCCCAAGACACTGCTGTCTTTCCTGTGCGCATAACCTGCAGATAACATCTAAGAACTGTCCCAAAGGGACCTTTCAAAGCAGAACAGTGTATGCCAACCGAACAAGTAAATACCTACAACATTTTAGATGGGGTACCAGCATGCAAGAAAGACGGAGGCATCATGATTTTATTACTTAGCAGTTTGCCATTCTGAAACTGCAAAGTGCAAGATGTAAGGAGGCAACAATCACCGAAATAGCGACTAAAACAGAGCAAGCTAAATCAAAAGATTGTTGAAGAGTAAAGCAGACCAGCTCCTACCGAAAATTTCAACATTTCAACAAGCTCCAAATCAGTAACTAGTCTAGAGTTTCATTAAATAAACTTGAATCTGGTTGCAAATGCAATAGCCAAAGTTGAACCAAAATTGCATATTAATAAAGATGCAAAGACAAAATACAAATTTGATGTCAACCATATGGAAGTCTTTCTTTTATTTATCAATTTATTTTAAAATTAACTCTGGTTTGTTCCCTAGGAATGATAATTCTCTAAAAATCATTCAGTAGAGGAAGGACAGAACAACTCAAAACAGGTATTGTACCACTTCACCTATACATGCTAAATTAGGTGCCACAGAATAGCTAACTCTAAATAACTAAATAGCACAGAACTCATCCCAAAAACATGGTATTTGTTCAAAGCAAAGAGAAAGGCTTCCAGTTAAAAAAACTGATTAAAAGATAAATATTATTTTAAATCCTATATGAATAGAGTCACTTTATTTATTGAAAACTGCTGCTAATGTTGTTATTCAAACATTTCTTCAGCTGACAACTGTGTCAGATATGTCTTATCTCTACAAACAAGCTTTTTCCCAGATTATCCATTAAAAAAAAAATCAATCCAACATTTTTAATTAAACAGAAGTTATGCATGTTCTTACATAATAAAATATTCCATACATATGGAACGTGTTCAAACCCAAGCCTCTAGGTCAATGATATGCTGAATACAGATTTCTTCTGCTCATCTTGATGCACTATTACTTTCCACTTGTTACTTTTAAATCACCACTCGCTTTCCTTTCTCCAATCACCTTTACCACCAAACACCCCTACCCTCCAATACACACACTTCTCTAAACTTTTTCCTTACTATTCACATGATGATCCTGATACCCTCATCAAATAAAAGCAGCACTCCCATTTCTTTTGAAATTAGATTACCTCGAAAAAAAAAATCAGTAAAATAAAATAATTTACTCTTCTGTTTCAGCAACCACCAAAACTAGATTTCTGTCTGTCTTAGACTCTGAAACTAAATGCTACAGTTAAACCGATACAGTGAGAGCTAACAAAACTAGAGCAAGCATTCTTATTTCAAGATTGTCAAAGCTGAAACAAGCGAGAGTTAAGTAAAATTTCTAAAATTCACTGTTATTTGAGAAACAACGACAGTACTTGCACAATTTCATCACAGTTCTAGAACCAAGTCAGTTCTGCTGCACTGCGTACTGAGGTAAACCAAAAAGGTTTAGGCACACACATACATACGCAGAGATTTTATACTACAATTACTAAGGTATTAATGGAATTGCAGTAATTTTCAAATTTCTGATTTTAGAGTTCAATCTACTAAGACCAGAAATCAAAGAGTTATCTCACATTTGGAAAAGTCAGTAAGACTATAGAACAACACCTTCCTAATATCATTAGCTTTTCAAAAAGATAATTATATCTTTGTTATTAAATCCAATATTTCATTAAGTGCCCAGGAAAAGTAACAGTCTAATTTGTCCAGAACATTCTGGTTCTATTCTACTTACCTATAATCTTTTTTAAAAACTCCAGCTTCACCTTAACTAAACTTGTAAAAACTGGCATTTGGGTTTTTTTAGTAGAACATGTAGAATTTTGCAGTAGCAAAATGACACATCTGTAAGTCAGATAATGGGTGACTGAGAATAGGTTATCTAAAGAGCACGCACAAATTCAATCACACAGTACCAAGAATAATTTTGACTCTGAACAGGATAAGGTATAAAGAACAGTGTTGTGAGACAAATGCAGTGCTTATATGGATATTTGCTTCTTTGTAGTGATCAAAGATGTTCTGAAGTCATTAAGAATGATGCTCAGTTTGATTACACCCTAAATCATACTAACATACAGTTTATCTGTAAAAGAAAACTATCCAATAATTTTTATATGAAACTGAGTACTCTAGCAAAACAGTAGGCAGGAGAATAAGAGGAGGACTAAAAATGCTACTCGTTATTTCATGTTTAGTGGGTTTTCCAAGTAATGTTTTTTTACAGATATTCTTCAGAAGTGTCCCCACCATTGGCACACATGCAACATTTCTCAGGTTCTAGTTTGCACGGGAAATGTTAATCTAGAACTTCAGATGTTAAAAGGTGAGGAGAGGGGGAAAGATTATAGAAATTACAAAATTTCTGTTCTCCAAGGGCAGAAGTTGGGGGAAAGGGATTGTAAAACAAAAGGTTTAAAAAGAACAGGATTGTATTTTTGGCATTAAACCTCTCTATTTAAATATATGTAAAGATACCATCAACGACTTCCAAGAAATTTTTTTTAAACCCAAACCCCTAAACTTAAATTTGTGAACCCAGATGCAAATAGAAAACCTCCAGCACCTGGCAAGTTCTTTCAGGTTAGTCAAAAACCATGTGTTAATTTGAGTCGCCACATCAACAGATGAAGACAGGACTTATTTTTGTTTAGGGGCATTTCAGCAAAAAAGCTAAAGTAGGAAACTGCCAGCAAAAAGCTTCCTCAAGCCAAACCAACAAGAGTTTATAAAGGGTTTTGTCCAGTAATGCACCAAACTGAACCTGCTGAACTGAAAACCGTTCAACCGTTTGTTTGTCCTTTCAGTTACTTTCTGTAGCAATCCCCATTGGTCCTGATTTTATTAATGACTCATAGAAAATACATTGGTGTTTCATCAAAAAACAACCGCTAATTGACTTTAGTGAACAACACACTCAGGTTTGGTTTTCCAAAATGTTATAAATGAAATTGAAATAACATGAAGTATATGAAAAACAGAAAGCAGGATGCTCTTGCAATAGAGTTTATGCATTTAGTTTGCGTTATCTTGAATAATACAATAGTCTTTACAAGTTATGGGGTTTTCTGCAGTGTTTGTTCATGGTTTTCTTGGGAAGTAGTCTCAGCGACACTTTTGAAAAGTCTCTATCATTAAGGCTACAATGTGCCAACCACAAATATAAAGTGGCTTGTTAAAGCCCTCCTTCCCCATCTTTCTTCTCTATCACCATTTCTAAAATTAAAAGAGGGGAAATGTTAAGGATTTTACTTTACTTGCACAAGGAGCTGCACATTATTTCTAATTCTAACCCTGAATTCTAATTCTAACCTGGGTCATCGGAAGGAATGCAGAGTGGAAGAAAACACTAGTGTGTTTACATTAAATTGTGGTTTATCTCCTTTAGGACATATAAAGAATATTTACAAGACTACATACTCCAGCTGAGAGGAAGGAATTTTTTAGTCTGCCGTGACTAGATGATGTATTCAAGCCCCCAGGCCATATCAAACATTTGAGCACCACCTATCATACTTGGTCCCTGAGCCCTCGAGGGGATCTCCGAGTACTACAATAAAACAATATATTCCACCTGCCTCTTTCTTTCAGGGAATACTGGAACATGATCACTACACCTCTGGAATATGCTCACATTACAAACATGGATTAACACACTCTCCACATCACCTCCTCTGCACAGAGCAGGTCAGAGCATTTGCTCTGTTCTGGTCAATGCTGTATCCAAGCCATGAGAAACACGAAGCATTTATGAAGCATTATAAATATCTCTCATGCACACAGCTAGCCATTGAAAGCTTCAACCGGCCCTCATCCTCTCCTTCCTGCCATCTGCCACTACAGGAACGTGCTTCCCCTGACACAGCTAGCGTGTGCTGAGCAATTCAAACAGTGAACCCATTTAGCGCATCATCACCGCAGCCTCCGCCAAGGGTACCTCATGATGAAGACCAAGCCTGACACACTTTAAAAGCTGCTTTGTGGAAGTGTCTTGGAGGCTTCTTAGTGGGCTGCCATAGTCATTTTTCAAAAATTAGTCAGAGCTCCCAACTTCACAAGGAGAGCCAAAGCCAGACAGGGCATTACTTCAAATTAGAAAGAATCTTCTGGCGCCACTACACCTGAAAGAAAAATGGTAGCTATTTTGCTCAGCGTGGTCTTCTGAAACATCTCATGAGGGGAAACCCTTACTATGAAAAGGCAGTGAAACAACACAGAAGAAAGTTAAGGTTTTTTTTGCTAGAAGTGCTTGCACACTTCCCCTTGATGATAGCATAAAGGCTGAAAATTGACAGCTTCCAGTGGTATAAGAGCTTCGTGCTATAGATGGAAATACAACAGTCTGACTTGACTAAATTATTAATGTGCAGAGCTGATCTTTACACAACAGCAATGACCTTGCAATATGGTATCAGAAACTCTGATCTTGAAGGTTGTCTTGCCATCTCGCTCTTTAATAGTTCCCATAAGTCTTTGGGATGGATACCAAAGGCAGCAGGGCTTGTGCAGAGAACGTGCTTCTCAGCCATACCCAGCAGGGACTTCTCTCATCATGTCATCAAGATGCAATTTTCATATATGAATGGCCTCCTACAGCTCAAGACCTCTGTATGCTATCCAACATTGTAACATGGTTTCAGTAGACCGGCAGTTCTCACTTGCTGAGCAGCAACTGTCCAGAATTAGCATATGCTTTTTTCTAAAAAAAAAAAACAGGGCTGATTGGTTTTCCAATATTTCCCTATTTAGTTATTTCATGTTCAGCAGGGATATGTTTTTGAGTCCAGACAAATGTTTTCCGTCTGTGTGAGATATTCCTTCAGATTACAAAACAAAAGAAGAAAGCACTAAGGCAGCTTTCAGCACTTCCAGAGTTTATTTCTTTTGTTTTAGCACAGGGTAATCCTGTGTTATGCACACACACAAAATGAAGTAAGTTCGGAATGTGCAACCATGAGAGAAATAAAGAAGTTTCCACAAACTGTTGATGGAAAGAAAGAACTAGAAAACTTAAAGGAGATAAGGGTATTACCCTTCAAAGCTCCAGTAAAAGCTCCGCCATAGTAAACCTCATCACATTAAGTGCTAACAGCAGATATGATAGGTTTCTATAGCAAAAACAAAAATAGTTGCAAAAATACTATCCACAAATTATGCTAAACAGATTATTGTTTGCATTGTCCCAGAGCTGTCAGTTCCTCTATAGCTTAGGTTGCTTTCCTCTTCTAAAAAACCACACACATATAGTCTAAAGATCATCTGTAAACTTGCAAGACTATCATGCCCAGCTAAAACTGCATTAATATTTACAACACACAGCCAGGCTTAAAAAATCTGAAAGAAGATTTCAGATCTTAATGCAAGCTGATTTGAATACATTATCTATACTAGGTCTGCAGGCTGCAACTATTTGATCTTGGAAACATTTGGTTTTGATAGGTATTCAGTCATTTAGCTCTTCACTTTCCTTCAAAGGTCTGGATTTACCAGCCAGTCACATATTTTTTATTTTTTTTTTAATTCATAAACTTGATCTATCACTTCTCTTGCAATTTCCCCAGCTGCAACTTTCTAATCCTTAACACATTATAAAACAGGTGTATCACAGCATTCAGCAGAGATAAAACTGGTACAGAGAAATTATACAGCTTCTCCATAGCATCCTTATTTTTCTATTTCTGTCCCTCATACTTATAGGTTCTGTTCCAGCTACAGCATCTCTTTGTTGCCTATATTCTATTAATGCATTTGACTGTTACTCAGGAGTATGGAAGATTGTTCTAAAAGGCCAGCACAGATTTTTTTTAACTCTGCTCTTCCCTTTCGGTTCAGCTTCTGAGATACTGAGCATTTGAAACCCTATTTCTGCTCTGATTAAAATTTTAAAATTTGCAAGAAAAAAAATTCTTCATAAGATGACTAGGCCTGTGAAGGCTTTTATTTTCAAAGATACAGTTCATTTAAGTTGTGCTGGCTGCACAAGCTAACAGACTGGACAAGAAAGACGCTCAGTTCAGTTAGCAACTAGCTCTTCTGTACCTTCCCCACTCCAGCACTGCCACATCAACACTTCAGCTAGTCATCAATTCAGGAAAAAGGGGAGGAAAACCACTGCTCTGGAGATAGCATGTACCAGATTAAGATGATATTGTCACTGGCATCAGAATACAAAGAAGAAAATAATAAATAACTGTCCTCTGTGGGTGCTCTGGTTAACAATGCAGAATGAGGGGGAAAACTATAACCTAAAAAGCCAGTATTTTAAGAAAGTTAGAGAAGAAGAAGAGCTAATGTTTCACAGGCATCACAGTATTTTCTCAGCAACCATAAGACATTATTGTAACATTCCAAAAAATCCATACAATGCTTTAAGTTCCCTCTTTTTGTCTGGAGAGGAAATCCCACAAATGGTAAGACTTTAAACAGAATCATCTGGTAGCCGAGTATCACAGGGCCACAGATTGGCTATTCACATGAAATGGAGATGCCTAAAACTTCTGACAGCTTTGGTACTGAGCAGAGAGATGACAATACCCCCCAACCCCCACATAAGTGTCTGCCACAGCACATACTTTCCAGAACGGGATGCAGCTGTTTTCAAGCATCTGCACAATCCACACCAACATCCTATTTGGTCTGGGCCCACACTCATCTCCACGTACCATTCCCCAGAACAGGGTCAAACACCTGGAAAATCCAAAATGCTCTTAGCTTCAATGGACCTGCAACCAGATTCTTGTAGGCAAGATTAACAAGATTTGCCTTCACCTCCTTCACTTAGATCAACTGGCACAAAATGTGTTAGACTCCAGATCTAATGCAGATGGGTAGCACCTAGCTGGCGTCCACTGAGGCAACAGTGGGAAGAATCGCTCAGGATTAGTTAAAAGTGCTTCCAGATTCTCTGTGGGTTCTGATGACCGCACCAGCTTGGTTAGCATATATGGATATCACAACAGGCAGTGCTTTTGGCCTTGACTTTTGGTCTTCAAACCCAACAGCTATTTGTCATAGCTTTAAAAAGGGAGTTCTACCAAGAACCTTAAACCACACTCTGAGATACCTGTTTCCTCATCCACCTTTCAGGGTCTCTCACATTCTGAACAGATTTTAAAACCTGAACCAACTGAAAACTAGATTAGAAGGCAGGTGGCAAGAAACCTAATTATCCTCCTCTATACATGGCTTTTGTGTGGATTTATAAACCATCTGTGAGTGTTCCATGGGCAGCCATCCAAAGTGCTCTGAAGAAGCTAACCTGGTTCACCAGGGCTACTGCTTCTGTGCCTCTGCAGGAACACGTGATGCTGCTGGACACCGCTCTTATTCAGGGGGTGACTTCTGTGCACCTGAAATAATAAACCTTGTTCCATGGGGCATGCAGTCCTTTCTCTTGGACACACCACCGGTCACCTATAGTGTTTTCTGATGGGAGTTATAAACACGCATCTTTTAACTACAAAACGCTTACCTAAGATCCTGTGTAACAATGGTGGACTTCATTGGCATAATTGCCTTTCGATGCTCTCTAAATATACATTAATTTCAAACTTGCTTTTATTAGAGGACAGATTTCCTTGAAACAGTTTAGACAAAAAGAACTAAGAGGCAATATTGCAATATAGTTTAGGCCAGATTTTGGTCAATTCCTTCCAGCCTAAATCACTAGAAGTCTTACAAAACAAATCTATGTCTTGTACTTAATGCAGGCTGCCAACATCTAAAGATACAAAAAAAAAAATTTATCTTAGAATCTAATTGATTTTTAAACCTACATTTTCCAGTTATTCCAGCATGAAAGTACACAATAACTTCCCAAGGCCAAACTTTTATTATCAGCCACCCATAAATCAGACATCCATGACGGTTTGTAAATTATCATTAAGATAAAAATTAAAACCAAATTTCAGTAAGAAAGCATTCTTTTTTTTTTTACAGTTACTTCTCAACAGGCACACACTATGAAATCTAAAGCAATATAACACATACTTTTTTCTGGCACTCTTCAATCATTAAGTTGGTAAGCTACAAGGAACTAAAGCAACATATATCCAAATACTGCAGTATATAAAGCACACAGGAAAACACACTTTTAAAAAGGTACTGTGAATATTTTGAACACAATCAAGTTAAAATGGTCTGTAACATCACAGAGAAGGGCAATGCTGTAAGTTACTCAAGTGGAAAATAATTTTAAAATCTGTAGCAAGTTGGTGTTCACCACGTACACTGATGTCTGCTTTTATTTCTTGAGTATTGCATTCTTGAATGTGGATAACGAAGCTAAGTTAATAATTTTAATTCCCTACCCACCACTATCAGCTTTAAGTACACTATCAGAAGTATTATTGCATCAAAACAGTAATTACTAAAGCTTCAAAATCTGACAAGCAAGATGTGGGTAAACTGTCACCTCTCTGAGACCTAAGGCATGCATCCGTATTCATCTGCTCCACAGACAAAAAAAGGCCAAATTCTCTTTGACAACATGTTACTAAAACACTATTGGGTTTTCAGTACCTAAAAGCACTTACCTTCCACAGCTTGTACAGAAAGCTTTGTTTAATTAAATATTTGTAGCATTTCCTTCAGGTCGACTAAGAAATACTTGAGATAAAATATTGTTAGTAAAAGACAAATGCAACTACTGCAGTCCGAAAAAAGGCAGTTTTTTACAGTTGATCAGCATTCACACAAATACACACACAGAACAGAGAACCTTCGGAGGGGGAAAAAAAAATTCTCGTACCACTGCAATTCCATGTTTAAAGGTCTGAATAACGTTGGACGGATTTCTGAACACAAATGTAAGCCCTCACTTTCCAAGAGGGAAATGGGGGGTGGGGGAAGGAAGGAGAAGAGGAAGACTCCCAGGGAAAGCACTCCCATTTGACTTCAGTGGACTTGAGAACAAGCCCCAAGCAGAGTGTAGATACACAAGCTGTAAACAAATCTACCTACAGCCTGGCAAAGATGTAAATAACAAAAGTAGTAACACAACCTAACAGATGTTTTCTAGGCCCTTGTTCCTAAATAGAAGCATTTATTTTCAAACAAGCAACACAGTAAAACCATGAATGATAAAAGTAATTAATAACCAGCTCAGCTCCCAAACAAATGGAACTTGCAATCCTTCCACTACTTTAAGAACTAGAGAAAAGTTTTAATAGTTGTTTTCCAGATCACCAGCACATAAAGGAGTACAGCGCATGCTGAGAAAATAGAAGGTACAGTAGGAAAAACATTTCTTTTAGATGCAGGGATGAGAAAAGCAAGCCCATCCTCAACCAGCCAATAGTTGTTCCCATGCCACTGTAGCATTTGAGGCACTATTGCAAACCATATTGGGAACAGATCTGGGTAAATATAATGCTTCATATCTTTTGCGGGGGTAGCTAGAGGAAGATGTGGTGACTTGGTTATATTTAACCCACAAAAGCTCCCAGATCTATTTACCATGCAGCCCCACAAACAGATGCACCACCACAAGCAAGGAGGTGGCATGGGGGCTGCCAAAACTACCTCCACCACAAGAAACACTGGCCTGAGGCTGCAGCTGATCTGTGCCGCAATTAGTCTTCCTACTTTTCTAATCATGATAATATAACAAAACAAGCTTTTATTCATTTTAGGGAACAGCACCCTAGAGGAAACATTACATCTCACTTACTCAGTACAACTGTTTCTTCAACTAAGAGCAGGCTTGAAATTTAGTATATTTTAGACTTAACAAGCATCAGGCACAACAGAAGTCAAATGGACAGTACCATAAAGTCAACAGCTAAAGCTCTGCTTCAGCACACATCTCAGTTCAAGGTCAACCCTGAATTCACCACTAACTTGATTTTGGTTTTAACCATGACATACTAGGGACTCCTTCTGTTCAGCTTACCTGCTGACTTGCCTGGGATAGGTGAAAACTCCATAGTTTAAGGACTGAATTCACTAGATACTTTTCACATTAAGAGAATGAAAAGCATAGATTTCCAGCAGCATCTGACGGGCAACACCATTAACTGCCTTACCCACTATTTTGCCATACTTCATGAAAAGTGGAATGCAGGGAATGAACAAACAAACTTAAGGGGACAACAGTTCCCAACCTAAATCAAACAGCAGGATTTTAACGTGTAGCAAAGCCCAGCCAAACTCCTCTCCCTCCAAGGTAAGCTGGTGTAAAGAAGAAAGCACAGTAGTCCAACACAGGAGACCTGCTGCCTGGTCCCAGCTCTTTAAGATGATGACACAGCAAGTCAAGCCACCTCAGCTCTTCAGATCAGCTTCCCTTCAGTAAAATGGGGAATAATACTTCATGTTAAAGTGTTGGAGACCTACAGATGCTCTGCTATATTAGGTGCATTATATGAGGAAGCACTGGTTCCTCCCACACCCCAAACCTAAATAAGGCTATTTTACACAGAAAAGGACTACAAACCTCTTATACAACCATCTGCGTTAAGGATTCAAGAAAGGGGCCCAAGTACAAAGGAGGGTTGGTAGCCAGAAAGGGGGAGAAAGAATGTCATTGTTATGTGATGCTTGAATTCCACACAGAGGGAAACTTACCTTTACTATTAGATCAATAACACAATCCCATTATTGTGTTACATTGATAGACACTGTTATTGTCTCTTTGTTTGTCAGTTAGATTTCTTGATGTTATAACAGCAGCAACAATGAAATCTGTGACTGGATCCCACAACTACAACTGTCAAACATTTCCACAAGAAAATCAGTCTCAAAACACCAACTGTACAGAACAAGAAATCAACTGCAGTTAACTGCAAAGTAGGATTTACCATGAAGTCCCCCACATCTCTTACCTCGAGCATAGGGCGGGCACTGTCATGAATTGAAAGAATGTGCGTAATGTTATTCTTACTCAATTGTTCTACATCTCGGGCATCTGCAATAAAGGGAAAAAAGAAAGAGAATTTCTTGAAATCTCTTGAAATAGTGTGCTCACCTTTCCCTTGTGCATGTTGAAAATCACTTATCATTGGTACATTTATTTTTGAAGCTTCATAAAGCAAAACCCCAAATGCAGCTGTTCTAGAACACCACCATCAGAGTGGGTAACGGGAAGACACACTTCTATACTCCAAAGCAAATTATCTACTATATAAAGAACAAGCTTAAGTGACTCAGGAATGTGTTCTTAAGTCAGAAGTTTCATGTATTTTGCATCTGAAATATAAGTCTGTGTGTGCCTGTGTGCAGGTGATAGCCATCTGAACAAGCAGTCAGAGCTGTACAAGCAGCAGCTTACCTCCTCTCTACCCACAAATCCCCCTTCACGAGATATATTGCACTTGGGAGACAGACCTTGTCATAGCCAGGTCTGAGAAGAGAAGCCAACCTGTACTAATGGGCAAGCCAAAACAAGAACTAGATTCTTACTTCCTGCGGACTAGCAGGGAAAAATGTGCATTTAGTCAATATATATCATGATTTTAAGTCTGAAGAGAAACAGAGATGATAAAGATAATGAACGTATGAAAAAATGAAACACTACAGCAAAGAAGTGCAGTTGTGAAAAGGTGGTTCCTAGACCTGTAACCAAGGGGTTTCAAACATTCAAAACTGGAAAGCAAACTGGGGTGACTGAAAATTTGATGCTAGATATTGAGAAAGCATAGGTTTGTTTCTATAGGAAAGAAAGTAAAATAGATTATCTGTCATCAGTGAGCAACCTTCCCCATATTAAACCATCAGCATGCCAGAAGATGACCTCAAAGAACAACTAATACAGGTAAAACTTTGTGTCCAGTTACTTTTGACCTTTTGCCTGAGAATGGCACAGCACACCATGGCAATTACAGCAGTGGTTTTGTGATGTGAACACCTGCCTTCCAAATCTGCCCATACAATCTGTTTGCATTAGCCTGGTTGCACACAAAAAAAAGAGCACTGACCACAAAGGTTTCAAACCAGCTCTCTCTAGGTACAAAAATAACAATATCACCTGTACATTCTTTATGTACATGCGAGAGTTCAACTAGCATCTCTTGCTTCATCTTATTCCACTCTACTATAAAGTTTCAATGCCTTTTCTACATCAAAGAGGAATTGGGCATTTGATTATAGGGCCCCACAGACAACATCCACGTGAGCACAATAACAGGCAATAAAATATAAACCTAATCCAAATATGGAAGTTTCTCTAAGGCTAATAAAATGAAGAGTAGAGTCAAAACTGCATTGATTTAACTTGCTACTGGTCAAGCCTGCAGGATCAACACAGATGCTTAATCCTTTAGGACAGAGTTAAGACAAATTCCATCTGAAACAGAATTAAGGTCTAGCTTCAAAGAACAATGACAATTTACTAGAAATCTCAAGAGTGAGCATTTCAAAGAAGAAACACTCATGTTTGCCAGGCAAGGTCTTCTAATCTGACCTTCAGATTTATTAACAGTTCATAGGACACTCCTGATTCCTCAGAGAACACCTAAGCAGGCAAGGGTATAGAAGCCCAGAAGCCAGCCTAAGTGTCCCTAAAAAATGCTTTCTGTTCTCCAAAGGCTAAGGGCAGATTTCAGAGTCTGCTGGCTGGAACTCACAGTGTTAATGCACACCTAGCACAACAAGACCCCAAGCTCTGATTGTCAGTATGACTCACATAGTAAGAAATGGCTTGGACACAAGGCAAACAGCTCTTAAAGAAGATATGATCCAAATTAAATGTTGACTGCTTTGAACCAGTCTGGAAAGGCCGTTAGACACAGTACAACTCAAAAGGACTAAAAAAGACTTAGGCAAAAGGAATTCCCACAAATCAAAACTAAACAGTAAGACAGTAAGATTCCAAATATTCCTAGAAACAAGCTAGAAATGGCTATCCCAGACCTACACCCCAGGGTAATCAGCAGGTCCTCAATATATTTAGGAAACCACCATTCAAATTGCAAAAGTAGAGGATAAAAAGCTTCCCAGCCAATGACTGCATTATCTGGATCTAAAGTTTAAACAGTTTACAAAGGGGAAATTCCCCTGCTTCCCCTGGTACCTGACGTAAGTCTCTACAGATACTGCAGACAGAGCTATTTAAACAGCAGTACAAATAAGATATCCTGTCACTCATGGTCTCATACCATTAATTACAAAAAAATTAAGGGGTTACGTAAAGGACCACCAAAAGCCAGCTGAATCACCATTACCACAGCAATTCTAACTTATTTACTGTAGCACAGTGCTGTACATCCACATGCGGGCTCACATTTTGAAATCACAGTGTGAAATACCCCATTTCCAAATTTAAAGATGAAATGGGGCCTATAGAAGTCCATCTTGTACATCCCTAAAGGGTCCCTCAAATGTGACATTATTCGTCACAGTAGGTTACTTAATATTCTGTTTCATACAGTGCAACATGTGGACTTTGAGGAAAGCCTTCAGGAATCTCTCTCCTCACACAAAAGGACACAATTGGCTCTGAGGATGTCTTCCTCTCTCCCTCCCACACCCCTATTTAGCTTCTCTTCCCTCAGTTTCATCCTATGACTCCTAGTTTAACCCCTACTCACATGCAGAGAGCTCCAAACACAATTGCAATAGCAATGGCAAAGTCATCAAAATGGGACAAGGGTGGGTGGGTGTGTCAGAATGTGTTTTCCTGCAGCTCTGGGAAGCCTTACTGTGAAGCTGGGGAGCAAATCACCTAGCACACTGTGCTTCCATCCCCGATATCCAAATGGGAGATGATACTGGTCCAACCACTCCTATTAATACACATGAACGACCAAAGAATTAATACACTAGGGTGAATTGATGACGATGATGAAATCTCAGATGTACGTATGACTGTTCTCTCTTACTTTAGTATTTTAGAACCTCCATAGAAGTGCACTGGTGAGGAATAAAGTCTTCTTCCTTTGTGGAGTTAGATGGGAAGAAAAAGCTGTAGAGTCTTTTCCATCTCTACTGCTAACAAAACACAAAAGCATCCTGCCAGCAACAGAGGGGAAAAAAAAGGATTACAGTGCTATGGACCTGGATCCACAACATTTGACTCCAACTGAACTGTGAATTTAGAAGATTAAATGCCTCCAGAAAATAACTGAGGTTAGTTTATTTTCATCACCTTTCCTCCCATTAGCCAGCTACCCCAAACTGAAACTACCCCTTCTTCCTCCTCCAAAGTCCAAATTTCTGACTTTGTTCTTAGTCTGAAAACGCAGACGCGCTCCAGTAAGCTAGCAAGTATTAAGTTTTCAGTATAAAATATTAGGTTATGTATGCAAAAAGAAGGTAAGTGCTTAGAGAAGGCAAGTCAGCCTAGTACGTACAACAGTGTTAAGTCTCAGTCTGCACATGTACAGAGCCTACAGTTTCATCATCACCAGACTTTTTTTTAAACAAAGCAACTTTTTGTCTACACTTTATTTTCTGCTTTGGAGAGAACCAGAGATACACACCTAAAGGAGAACCTCCTCTCCAGTGGTTCAGAGCCACTTCACACTATGTTCTAATACATATTCTGTTCCATCCTCTCAGAAGGGGCTTTTTGGGGAGTTAGAAAGGTGAGGAAAAGGGTCCAGTACTTTGTTTAATGAGAGTACCTATAAAAAGATTAGTCTGAAAAAGCAAATGGTATTTTCACCCTTTCCTGTTTTCAGTACCTAGAATAAAGCCTCAGAAAAGAGAACTTTTCCCAAAAAAACCTAAGCAGCTGATAACAGGAAATAATTGAATCTAGAAACACAGCAGAACCACTTGGTGAGCACTGTCTTTTTATACACTTAGTAATGGGAAGGACAGAAACTTCCCCAAGACTCTCCAGCTCATCCACAGCAACAGTGGACTCTTTGGGGGGGAATTAGACCTCATATTGTGGCTTTCCCCTTCAAATCAAAAAGCCCCCAAATATTCCATTGGAAAAACCTGAATCTTCCAAATATGATTAAAAGCAAGGAAGGACACAAGCTCTTTAATATTGAAGGTAGAAACACACTTGGGTCTCTAGTGCTTGCTACTGCTATATCTTTTGGTTTGGAACCAAACAAGCCCTCATTTAGAACCTCCTATCAGAATAAATAGTATTTTTTCTATCTCTAAAAAGCCCTGTCATATCAGTCTCTTAAGGAACAAAGCACTTATTTGCATCATGGGCACAGGTGCCTTTCAAATGGGGGTTTGCAGTGCAGAAGACACATGGGCATGCAATCCCACAATAAATTCTTTGTCTTTTGAGAGGATTGATTTTCATTTGTAAGGTACAACCGGAACAAACCAAAACTCCCCCCAAACTAGAGGCGGAAAGAAGAGTTAACTTCCTCTTTCCCTTCCCCTCATTTTTCTCTCTTAGCCCCCCCACCCTCCCATTTTCAAAGAAATAACTCCTCCTTAACTTTACAAAAGCAGCCCGAGACCTCTGTTTCCTTCTAGGCCTCAGTCTTGGTATTTTGTATGGACATCTCTCCTTCTTCTTGAATTTTTCTGCCCTCTAGCTGTGCAATGTCAAAAACACTCTCTCAGGAACATACCACAATTTTAATGTGCTATTGATGAGCAGAATCATGCTTATAGATCTTATAACAAGCACTTCAGCACATATCAAGATCTATGCGAAAGTTTTCCAGAGATTTCCAGTTTTCAAGTCTTGTGGACTTAGTGGGATTTCAACATGTACTTCAGTGCTTTCCATAATCAGGGCTACACATAACTTTCTAACCCAAAGACCCTAAGGTTGTTCCAAAATCCCCTCTCATGCTATGTGCTTAAAGGTTTGCACAGCAGCAGGCAAAACAGAAGCAGCCAGCTCAACTCCCGCTTCAGCCACGGATTTATTTCACAAGTTTTTCCTCAGGCCTCAGTTTATCTCCCACACAAATGGAAGGAATTGCACTCCCTTTGTCACAGGCTGTTTTAAAGTTGATTAGGCCTAAAAAGAAAGTAAGAAACCCTATACATAAAGTAGAAATAGTGTTGAAAACTGAATAATAATTCCCCAATCACAACTATTGCTGAATGCCTTCTCCAGACAACGGCCCTCCAGGATTATAGTGTTTAACATCTTTAACATCCTGCGTTCACTCAGAAGGAAGGCACCCACCCGGAACAACTTTGCCTCTTCCCAGTTTGTCAGTGTCCACAGAGGCTTCCCCCGCAGCGGGGACACAGGAGTGTGCATGGAACAGACCTAGCTATGGAAACCCTGCCTGCCCAGGCTCCTGGAGAGCCACTGGAGAAAGGAGGGGAGGCTGTCCCCAGAGGGCAGATCAGAGCCATTCCCCTGACCCACCTTCTGGAGAAGTTCCCTCCTCTCTGTCCCCCGCACAGAGACCCAGAGGGTGCCACCGCCTCAGCCCCGCATGCAGGTGAGATGCACCGCTCCGGGAATTCAGTGTGACCCCTCTTACTGACTAGATGCGACTTTATTCAATTCAAGCATCGGTCTGAAGCTGAAGAAATAGGAGACTGCTCCAAAGTGCATCACAGGAAATATTTGTGAACCCGTGTCTTTAAAAGTATCTAAACATTTCAGCTGCCCAAATCAGGATATGCTGCTGAGCATTTCTCCTTCAGCAGTTCCCTTTATGGCAGTCTCAAAATTCATTAGTCACTTTTTGAAAAAGTGCCTCAAATCAGAACATAGCCCAGGAGCAAGGTAATCAAATTTCTCCAGAAAAACACACTGGTGATTATCCAACAGCCTGTTCTTAAATGGATGACTTCACTGCACAGAAACCTCTTTGCAACTGCTCTTAAGCAGTGAGGGACGAGGTGCTGGGGGGCAGGGGACACAGAAAAATATAAAAGTTTGCTTTTGAATTAGTTAAGTACTGTAACACCAATCTTCTCTCTTCCTCTCAGGTACAGTAGCTAATTTGAGATTATAACAACAGATACTGATGATGGCAGAACACAACTACTAAATGCAATGTGAGCAAAGGTCATAGCAATAAATAAATGAACATTTTGTTTGTGTTTTTAATCAATTTTAAACCAGACTTCATAACACAAGCACTGATAGTAAAGCAAATTCATCCTTACTCTCTTTTATGGAGGCAGACAAAGCATTTTAGCCTCTGCTATTTTTCAGCTAGAGTCCCAGAAACACTGCCCACTCATACCACCTTCACGCCTCCGCTCTCTGCGTACAAGTGACCCGATGTGCCATTTAAGGACCATCTGCGAGGTGTGCAGCTGAGTGGCCAGAGCAGCACGAGCAAGAGGGTCGCAAGCCCTGGCATCAGCAGAGCTGCTGACTCACTCTGCAACCTTGGCCAACTCCCCTCAGCTGGTCAAACTGTTCATCAGCTGAAAACAGAACTGTACCGAGAAACAGATGCTCCGGCTGAGTTTCGCTCTTCTGGGAGGACGGTCAAGGGCTAAGCAGCAGGGCTGCCACAGTGAGAACAACAGACCAAGAGCACATTCCCTGGGCTTAACCCGGCCACCCTGCCAGCCAGCTTGAAACCTAGAGGATTCTACTATCAAACATGCTCCCATCCCACCCCTCTTCCAAATTAGTTGACAGAAAAGAAAAAAGGAAACAAAAACAAGCAGCAACATGGCTATGACCAAGTTATTTAGTTTTGTCACTGGCCCATGCATTCTGTCCAAAATGTTTTCAAAACTATCCTTTTCCCCTTATTTTCCTTTTTTTTTTTTGGTTGGTTGTTTTCTAGGGTTTTTTTTGCCGCGCTTGCTTTGGTTTTTGTCCTTTCATTACCTACTTCCACCAGTATAAACTTACCTCCATACTCTCTCATTTTCCTTACCATGACATGATTAACTCCCTCTCACACACTAGCCATTGTACTTGTGTTTGCATCCCAATGTGGCAAAAGGAAGCTTTTAACCTCACATGCACCTCCGCCTCTCAAAGTGAACAGCTTCACTTCCCAAGGGGCAGCATGCTCTGGGCCACCAACACGGGTCAGCAGGTCCAGAGGCAGGTAAATCAGTCAAAAACCACTGAACTCACACGTTTTGGGATGGGGCGGTGGAGAAGGAAGGATTGGCATGAGGCAGAGAGGAGGAACAGCACCATCTAAATCCAATGCAGACACTATCCAATCTTAACAGACCAGCTGTGATATCAGACAGACCAGAAAGGACAGGATATCACAGTAGCCCTGCATAGGAAATACAGGGTCTGCGTGTATCAAAGCAACTGTACAGGCACCACTGGTTTACTTCTGAGTAGGGACACTCAGCTGGAACTGCTAACAGTGCTTTGAGAACAGGTCATTTACTTGGATGTCTACATGAAGTTTCCTGTGTTTTCTAAATATGGTTCTGTCTTTTTGTACACAAAAAATTAACCTCGTGCAAAAAGGAAAAAAAATCCAGAGAATCTTGCATCTGTGACACGGCACGAGTACCAGTGGTCAGACAGCAATCTGCAGACCTATCAGTCTCACAAGCAGTGATAACTCCTTAGCAGCCGTTATAAATAACCAAAATAATGAAAGCAATGAACAGGAGGCATACTAAGCCTTTACTTATAAGGAGGGCTTGAAATAAGCCTTACAAAGAATCTGCGTGGCTCACAAGCTTGCTTGCCAAGCACAGGAACCATTTAAGGCACGCCAATGTTTAAGAATTCCAGCTGAAGCATGCTCCAAGGAGATGGCATTCATCTTTATTTTCTTAAAGTACTTGCAGCGCAGCTCACGGATGAGAGAGCAAACAAGTTCTTCTTTAAGTGCTACCAGGTGAACACAGAAATTAAGCAAGATGGGGTTAAAGAAGCTGCAGAGACGTCAGAAAATTCTGTAGGCCTGTGAAACAACATGTGAAGACCCCTGCTAAGTAATCCTAGAGATAACGATAAAACTAATCTTACCTTTAAAGTTGCCAATGAACAAGCCAGGCAGAATCTGTGAGAAAGAAATATAGTATCAAATATAGATATCTTGTGGTAAGACAATTTGACAAAGTTCAATTTGCATACAGGATGGAACATACTACTTTAGCAGACTATTGTCAAATGCAATCTATAAAGCGCTGACAACATTTTCTGCCTGTTTGCAACCTTCTCAAACTACATAGCTCTACGTATGCCACACTTTGAGAGCATTTGTTGACAGCTGGGGGTTGTTAATAAGGTGAAGTGTCACATAACGGAGGCTCTCCAAGGACAGCAAAAGTGGTTCACAAATACAAAGCGGGCCTGGCAACACAGCCCTCTCCCTGCTCCCCCGAAGCAGGATAAGAGTTACCTTCATTTAACTAATGATGAAACTTCATGCAGAAAAGGTGATTTGCCTGAAGTTGCTAAGCAAGCTGGACAAAACACTGAAAAAAGACTCTTTTCGAAGAGCAAAGCCATGCAGGGCTGCAGCACTGCGGGGCTCTTCGATGGAGGTGATTACTGCAAACTGTGAGTTTTGTATTAACTTAGAAAGAGAACTGATGAAAGTCCACCAGTTGCATGTTTCTCTTCTAGATTTACCCACTCACCCCAACACTTCCAGAAGCCCACAAGGGTCTCAGTTACAGGACTTTCTTTAACTGGGGAGTTCCAAGGTCAGCCTGAGGACCTACCTGTGCAGCCTGGGGACATGCGCACGCACACATAACAGAGAGGCAGGTGACACTGCAGTGCTCCCGCTCCCACCCTCTCGTAATCCTCCCAGCTTGGGAACAAGAGTAAGGACACAAAAAAAACCCAGACACACCAAACGCACACTTTCTGGCCAAGAATTTAGTTCTCTTACACCTGAAGTCTCTGACCTACACCCACATCCTTTGAAGAGACCAGAACTGTGGTGGTGAGACCATAGCATCCATTTTTCTCCGGTGCATGCGGAGCATGCCACCAATACAGATATGTCAGCGCTGACTTCCTAAAGCCTTAGCAACACCCAAGTGTCACTACAACAGCAGCTACAGTCTCTCCGGCACAGCTATTTAAAGGGAAAACTCCACCTATTTTCCTCAGTCCAGCAGCCGCGAAGTTCCAAAAGTCATGAAGGACTTTTCATCGGGGATTATCACCCCAGCCTCTGCTTCACTGCAACCTTCCTGATGAAAAGCAACTCAGATTACCACGGGTAGCAGGCCAGAAGAAGGGTCTGCAAAATAACCTCTGATCTGCCTCAACTCCAGAGCTTTCATCCCACGAAAACATCATGTTCGCTGTTACTTAGCCTTGCAGAAAACATCAAAGTTGCAGCATTTCCCACACTCCCTGCAGCTCTGGTTTGTGCAAACATTCCTCCCTCTCAGCTTTGCTGGGTGAGCTCTCTCCCTGCCATGTCATACCAGCTCTAACCACGGCACTCAGTTCTGCTGCAGGTACTGAAAGACCACTTCTCTGGGACCCTTGCTGCACCCTCAACTACTTACAAATTAAGGGTTGCATGACAACTCCAGCTAGACAAGAAAATGTTTCTTTAGTCTGGTACAAGCAGGCACCTGCAAGTTTTGCACAGATAAACTCAAGACAGCTTTCTCCCCTTTTCTTGCCTCTTCATATTTAATTTGTACAAATTCCACATTCATACAAAGGCAGCAAAAAAAAACCAGCAGGGCAGTTTCCACTGCCAGGTTGTCAAGTAGGGAAAAGCACCCTTACAACGTTCTGCTGTCCCTTTCCACATGCACGAGACTCCTGGTTTCATGGACTGATTCATTATTTTAAGCACACTTGACGACTCTGCTAGAAGTGCTGCTCACATGCCACCATCCCAAGCTACAAATCAGAAGCTGGTAGTCTGAAAGGCCATTGCTAAGGGCCAAATTCTGCAAATAAAAAGCATGATCTAGCACAAAAGCAAGTCTAGTTACAAAACAATTTCACCAACCAGATCACCCCAGCCAGCTCCCTCAACAAAAATATGAAAAAATGAAAAAAAAAACCCCTTTCTGATATTTGTAAATAGCTGTCTGATATTTCCTATCTGCAGCACAAAATCACACCACCACTACTGCAGACAATAGCATTTTAGACTCCAGGACATTATTTCTGCATCAAACATGTGCCCTGAAGAGAGCATGAGAGCTTAAATTCCAGTAACAGCCATTAAGGTTAGACATTATAAATTAAAGATACCAAGAAACACTACTAGGTTGCACAAATGAGACTACTTAGATTGTTGCTGGCAAAGGAGGAAAAATCCACAAGTCCGCATTTGTGCGCCATGAAGCAACGTTGTATGCTGGATAGGAAATTAGGACACCGTGCAACCAAGGACAGATGTTACCCCTGTTGTCCTAGTCATTCTAGAAGCAAGAAACATTACTATGGGTGAAAGCTACCTGGAAAGAAGTGAATCTTCGTGCTGTGCTGACTAATACTTCAGCACTAGACTATGGCTGGGAACTTTCAGCTGTGTCATCTCACACTGCCTTCAGTAACTGCAACTCCGGGCTGTGCAAAATGAAGGCCGAGGGCTGCTAGGGGTGTGTGAGAGAGAAGGGGTGGGAGTCAGAAGAGAAGAAAAATAAGGTGGTTGTTTTTGTGAACTTCTCAACCACTGCTTTATGAATAAAAACAGTAGCCTCTTTATATCATCCGAAACACTGAGAAAATGACCACGGACTAAATAACAGATGTAGGAGACTGCAAAACCGAGTGACAAGGGCAGCAACGCCTGTCTTTGTTCGTACCTCGCACGAAAACAGCTCAAGTTCTCCACCTCACACAAAGGCAGAGCTATGCAATGGATGACAGTTGCTCTACTTGCTGACACTTCCCATCAGTCCTCTCTGAAAATTTGCTTTTCTGGAAAATGGCTTCAAGGGCTACTCAGCTTCTGTTCCTATACAGACACAGGCTTATAAGGCATCTACCCGCAGAAAGCCCGATGAACTTCTTCAGGGCGCCCATCAGTACTAGCCCATCTAGAAGCATACCCAACACTGCTTCTAGATGGGCACTCTGAAGAAGTTCATCGGGCTTTCTGCAGAGCCAGACAGGTGCTGTAGAAGGAGCAGACGAGCCCACCTTGCCCAACAGTACAGGAGAGTGGCACAGCTCAGGGAGAGGGGATTCACTGCTGATGTGAACTGGCGCAGCTCTGCTACCTTCCATAGAACTGGTAGCATCAGCTGTCACTATCCACAGTGATTTACATTTCTTATGAATCAACTCCCACTACAAACACACTTATCTGCCCTTTTTGTAAAGATAACACTCAACTTGCCCATTCAAAAGAGTCTGCATGAACTATGGGCAGTTAATTGTAACAGGACAAACAAAAACCCAGGGAAAAACTCCTCACTAAGCACATCCTGTTCACAGATAATCAAATCTAAGTACTACTATCTCTTGTCACCACCTCAGCTGCTAGACTTCAGCTCCTGGAAAACATCTTTGTAATTTTCAACCACAGACTTCAACTTGAACTTTGAATACAAGTCAAAGTTAGACATTAAGCGCAACAAATCAGGCCACACAGACAATTTCCTAAGTAAGATCCCATTACTCACCCTTAAAAGATATTAAAAAAAAAAAAGAGTAAAGCACTGACAATTAATAGTAGATAAATCAATACACACAGCCAATTCTCCTTCTCTGAGCAGAATAAAAAGGGTATTTATGAACCAATGCTTTCAGCTTAATTTGTGAAAAGTCAGGAGGCTTGGGTGAGCTTAAGGAAAAAAAAAACTAAGCACAACTGATTTTATGAAGAAAACTAGCAAGAAAAGACAAGGCCCACCTAAAGAGAATACCAGGCCTCCAGCCCTTGATCAGCACTAATGGCCACATGAAGTCAGACGCAATTGCTATTTGCTACAAAATACATCAGCATCATGTGACAGAAAAATAGGAGGGGACCATGCCACTGAGAAAGGCTCAGCATCCAAGAGCAGCCACAGCAGCTGTAATCTCTGGAGCTTTTCCTTACCATACCCATTACAGGTCACCACTAATCCTTTTCCCCTGGCATCAGTACAAAGAGATTCCCTAAATGAAATAATCCACCATTGGCGAAGCTGCTTATTTTCTCCCACTGTCCACATTGCTCTACCACAAAAACAAACAAACAAAAAAAAAACCCCACACTTCAATTGGAAACTGAGGCAACTTGTACTGATAGAACACACTGAGTCAAGCAAATACCCCCCAACATTGGCGTTGATGACTCCACGCCTCCCCTTGCCCCTCCAGCTTTGGCTGACTCACAAGATCAAAAGGAACAGATGATCCAGAGGCACATTCTGAAGGTGGCAAGTACCAGACCTACACATAGGACCCCTACAAAAATAAACCCTTATGGCCAGTACCCAGCATGGTTGTGGCCTCCTTAAAGGAGCCAGCTCCTCCCAAACTGCTGAACATTTCATCTTCCTGGATACATAAGAAGGGAGGAGAAACATCAAAGCACTGCTATGCTTGTCCCAAAACCTCTGGTTAGTACATGTCAGGGCAACGCTTAACAGAATTAAAATTACCAAATTGCCCAGAGTCACGGATTGCCCATTCCTGCCCACACAGTACCATAGCAAGATGTAATACAGACAGAGCGCTGAGCTTCAAAGGGTTGAGAATTGTCCTTTTCCTTTTTTTTTTCCCCAGTTGCAACTTTAGCATCCCATATCCTGACTCTCTAAATGTTTTGATAATTTCAAACATTGCCAAAAAAATATGACATTCATACCAGAAGTCTAAAAGAACTCTCTCCAGCTGCATTTCTTCCTAACTGGCTACTCCTAGAAGGTATCTCCAAGGAGTAGCTATATATCACAATATTATAGCCAAACTTTTAAACCAAAAACTGAAAGAAGGACCAAGGAAGGCTCTACCTCCTACCCACTGACTTGGTTGGACTAACCATACAGATCTCTCTGCTGCCNCTCTCTCCAGCTGCATTTCTTCCTAACTGGCTACTCCTAGAAGGTATCTCCAAGGAGTAGCTATATATCACAATATTATAGCCAAACTTTTAAACCAAAAACTGAAAGAAGGACCAAGGGAGGCTCTACCTCCTACCCACTGACTTGGTTGGACTAACCATACAGATCTTTCTGCTGCCTAAAGTTTCATAGAATCACAGAATGGTTAAAGATCATTGAGTTCCAACCCCCTGCCATGGGCAGGGACACCCTCCACTAGCCCAGGTTGCTCAAAGCCTCATCCAGCCTGGCCTTGAACCCCTCCAGGGATGGGGCATCCACAGCTTCTCTGGGCAACCTGGGCCAGTGTCTTGCCACCCTCACAGGAAAAATTTTTTTCCTTCTATTTCAATGTCTCTATCCATAGAATGAAGAGGCTTCACCTCCCAGGCAGCACACTAAGCACTCGGGATGTTCACCAGTCTGACTTCCAGGGGCAAGGACATCAGACTGGGACAACTTGTGAGCAGCTATCTCTAGCTCTTCCCCACTTTGTGGGAAGCCACACTCAGCACAAAGCTGCACCCAAAATACTCAAAGCAGGATGTTAAGACAGAAGAGATGACTCAACTTCTGTTCCCCATAGTAAGCTATATATAAAAGGCTAGTTACTGCACTTTCAAAGCTGGATTTAAAACAGAGGTGGAGATACTGAGAAAAATCACAGCTGTCCCTTGCCAACCACCACGACACACCAGGGGAATCGGCACTTACAACAAGCCCCCACTGCCAAAAGGCCAACAGCCTTTACATAACAGATCCATCTTCCTTCCTTGCTGCAGTCTCCACTGGGGACAAGCGCTTTCCTGTCCCACCAGCCCCGGAGCCAGCCAGCCGGGGACAGCCCGTCTCCACCAGCTGCTCCGCACCAGCCGGTGCGGGCAGACCCCCGAGGGGCGCGGGCAGACCCCCACGACCCTGTGTCAGGGAGGGGGGAGCGAGCGATGGAGAAGTTAAACACTGCGATCCCGCGCTCGCTGGCTTCGCTGGTCTGACAGCCCAACGCTCCAGCTCCTGACACAAGTCAGGGGGGTGCCGGCCCTGCCCCAAGCCGCCCCCAGCGGGGGACACAGGCGGGAAGACAGTCCCCGACGGGGAGGGCCCGACGCTGCGGCTGACTGAAGCACAGCGCCGGGGGGAACGCCGACCGTTAGCGACCGTCGGGGGCGCGGGGCCGCCCCCAGCCCCGGCGGGCTCGCTTCGCCTGAGAAGGGGAAGCCCGGGCGCGCATCATCGAAACCAGGGTCCCCCTCCTGCCCGCCCGCGCTGCGGCTGGGAGGGAGGCGCGCCCCGGGCGAGAGGCGCAGCCATGCTCTCCTTCCCTCCCTCCCTGCTCGCCGCGCGGCGGGAGACCCCCAAAGTGGAAGGGAAAAAGCCTCGCCTGCCCTGGCCTTTGTTCTTTAACCGGGCGCCTGCCGCCCCAGGGACGAGACAAAGGAGGGGGAGCCGCGGCAGCCCGCGGGGAGGGACCGCCACCCCCGGGCGCCACCGCTGCGCCTCGCCTCGCCCGCGCACATGCACTCACGCCCAGGAACAACGAGGAGCGGCGTTACCTTGTTCATCCCATTCCCCATGGCTTAAGCGACCCGCACGCCCAGCACCGCGGGAGGAGCCGTCGGCTTGCCGGCTACCGAGCTGCTGCCGGGGCGGGGCAGCGTGCATGGGACAGTGCTTGCCGGGGGTGACTGGGGACAAGCGGTTAATTGTTAATTAAGGATGGCCGCGGCTTGCCGTTGTTGGGAAGGGTGAGGCGCATCTCCCCCCGCCCTGGCCGGGGTCTATCTCCTGGATGCCGGGCGGCTGGAGGCGGGCTTCCGCGGGGCCGCGCCACCAGGAACTGCCTCCGGCCACCGCCCCCAAGTGCGGTTAAAGCCCCGGCGCGCCGGCCGCAGGCCGCCCTTGGGGCTTGTAGTCCCCGCCGCCTCGCCGCCCGCCCGCCGCCCGCCCGACTGAACTACAACTCCCGGCGGCCCCCGCGCCGCCGACCTGCCCCACCTGTGGCGGCCGGCGGCACCCGGCGGGGCCCAGCCTCGCCCCATTCCTGGGGGGGATGAGTAAGCGCCGTGGCGGCGGGGTCGAGATGGTCTCCCGCGGGCACCGCCCCGCAGAGCCGCGCTGCGGCTTCGGTGTCGGTGCGCCCGGGGAGGGCAGGGCTGCGGCGCGCCGTGCTGAGCGGGCAGGTGCCGCCTGCCTGTCCCCGCCGTGGGGAAATAGCGTTTTGTTTCGACCTCCAACGGGCCGTGGCGGGCGCGGTGGCGTGCCGGGCAGGTGGCACCGGGCCTCGGGCGCCGGAGCTGCCGCCGCAGCTTCCCACCTGCCAGCCGGCTCCTCTCGGGCGTGTGGGTGCACAGGCGTCGGGCCAAGGAGCGGCGCTTGGCCGCAGGCCCGGGCCGCGGGCAGAGCAGGGCCTCGCAGGGGCCTGTCACAGCACCCTGCCTCCTGCGGCAGGCTGGCAAGTACGCGGAGGAGAGAGGAGAAAGCGGAGGAGAGAGGAGAAAGTGGATAGTTTGAAGCCAACATCACAGAATCTGACTGGCTGAGGTGGGAAGGGGCCTCTGGAAGCCATCTGGTCCCCCCTTCGCAGGCAGGGAAAGATGCTCATTGCAGAGTCTTGGCAGACACAGCTTCAAAGCCGTGCTCAGTGCTTCCAAACGCACAGTTAAACGTGACATGATGCAGCCATATCCCGCAAGCCGCGGGGATGTGTTTTGGGAAGGGTGGTGGCTGAGGATTTGATTTGGTGGTTAATGAAGGAAATCGAAGGGTTAATACAGTAGGGAGTGCAGGAAAAGACTGAAGCGATACACACAGTTCAAAGACATGGGAACAGGACATCACTATGTAGCTTCTCTCCCATCAACCAACCCAATAAGACCCCCCAAAAAAGTGAAATCCTTGGTGGCTGAAATGCAAAAGACAAGAGGGGGGCTGCTATGCAGCCACCTTCAGGTTCCCTGTGCATTTATACATGCATCAGTGTGCAAAGTGCATAATAAACACTTCAAATATCTTACTTGTAGAGAATTGTATCTTAATTCTAAAGCAGGTGTCATTGCATAAATACTATACTGAGAAAAAAACCACAAAAATCAACAAAACACAACTACCTGGGTGTTCATGTGTCACCTGTGACTCAAAGCTTTGTCATGTTACAATGTCATTCGTTGGGCATGGTTCGGTAGGACAGGGCAGGTCAGGGGCATCTGCAGCCCCAGGTAGGCAGTGGAAAGGTGAAAGATGGAGAACTGGGTGAAGCCGATAGGCAGCAAAGCCAGTTATCAAATAATTGATGGATGAACTCTGACATGATGGACAGATGACTGCCGGGATTGTTACACAGAGGCAGTGGTTGCCTGTACAAGCATGCTCTAAGGGGACAATTTCACAGCCACCAGTTGCAATCAAACACTGGCTGGTGCCAAAGACTTGGTCACACCTCCTCCACACTACCCTCCACAGTACAGCTGTGACCCTTTCCTTAAGCGACCCCAACATTGTCTTACCCAACACTAAATTTTTTCGGAGAACCAACCCCATAGAAAGCTTGGGGGGTGACAGCCCGCTCGCAGTGGCANAACACTGGCTGGTGCCAAAGACCTGGTCGCACCTCCTCCACACTACCCTCCACAGTACAGCTGTGACCCTTTCCTTAAGCGACCCCAAAATTGTCTGACCCAACACTAAACTTTTTCAGAGAACCAACCCCATAGAAAGCTGGGGAGTGACAGCCCGCTCGCAATGGCGTCAGACCAGTGCACACAGAGACAGGGAGCAGGACCACCTGCCTCTGCAGTGGCTTGTCATTAGATTGCCACATGTTCAAAAAGGAGTGCAGTTCCCATAGAAGCCAATGATGTGCTTGAAAGCCAACAGAAATTAAACCATCAGTTTAACTGCCTCAGAAGCTGGAAAACTCTTGCCTTGAAACAACCATGTCATCACCACAGATCCTTAAATTTCAGAGGAAGGGAACATGCCTGAGAGCAGCGCTGCTGGAGGAGCACCGCCCAGGACAGCTGAGTCAGGACAGGCTCAGTCTGCAGCCAGCACAGGGTTAGTACCAGCTTTCGTGAGGGTGTATCAAGGGACCGGTGAGGAGGCAGACTGCTCTGCTACTTTCTGCATACCCAGGGTCTCCCCCATGGAACTGTGCCAGCAGAGCAGTAAAGAGCCAACACCCTTCAACCTGGATCATTTGGGACCAGGACCTTGGCTTCACCACATGACACTTCCCACCAGCCTCTTGGACTCAGCAGTATGCCTGGACCTGCCTTAGCTCACAGCAGAACAGGGGAATACCAGACCCACTGCTTTTGCTTTTGAACCACTCCTGAACTTCCTCCTCCCTGAGGCCGCACACAGATTCGGATGTGCATCATGTCATCAGTGGCCACAAAAACATCAGAGTGGTATTTTATAAGCCCAGGAAGGATAGCCACCCGACTTAATGTACTGCACTTTTCCTCCCTGTTCCCCCTCACTACTGCTGAAAAGCATGACAGTGAGCTTTATCACAGATACTGGCTTCAATATTTCATTGGCAAAGCTCTCCAGAATGTAATTTACTATATTCTCATTCCCTGTAAAATATGACTGAGGTCCAAAAGGTATGAATCACAGCTTGCCATAATAACTACTAAACACATTCTGACCCAATATGAAAGAATTCCTTGTCAACAACTCTGGCAAGTCGTTTCTTTTTACGATACAAAAGGATAAACAATAAATAATATCCCTGATATTTGCAGGGATCTGTGTTGTGCTAAGAGGGGTAATGGTTTTAAACTGGAAAAGGGCAGATTTAGATTAGATAGCAGGAATCAATTTTTTATTGTGAGGCTGGTGAGGCACTGGCACAGGTTGCCCAGAGAAGCTGTGGATGCCCCATCCCTGGAGGGGTTCAAGGCCAGGCTGGATGAGGCTTTGAGCAACCTGGGCTAGTGGGAGGTGTCCCTGCCCATGGCAAGGGGGTGGGAACTTGGCGATCTTTAAGATCCCTTCCAACCCAAACCATTCTATGATTCTGTGATGAGGTCCATGGTAACTGGAAGGCCTTGTGGTCAATATGCTGGAAGTCTGGGCTGGTCAGTTCAGTTCCCCATAACTTGGTTTCTCCATCTGTAAAGTACAAATAACCATATTTCTGATCTTTGCAGAGACCCCTGAAAAGTACTGTGCATGGCGAATTCACGTGAAATTGTTATATTAGACAATACAGATGGAATAAAAGTATATATATTACTTAGTCATCTGACATTTTTTTGAATGGGAAGTGTCACGTATTCCCATTGTTCTGAAAGGGAAGTGTGATTCTCTTGTTTTATTTTCAAGTTTCATGACACCCTTCAGGATGCCTACTTCAGCCTGCAGTGTTTTCCCTTATTAGAATTTTATTGCATGCATGCAGCTTTTTACAGTGAAGAAGCAAAAATTAGAGTGGGAGAGTATAACATGCCAACATTAAAAAGCAGTAGGAGGAAATCTGCTTCTCTCTTAAATGTTTAACATGATGTATAGTATCTCCTTTTCCTCCCCACAGGTCTAGAGGGGGAATCCTGATACTATTGCCAGACCTGTCTCTCTTGCCAGTTATTCCAAAAACTGATTGTTTTTGTTCTTCAGCTGTTGTTTAATAAACTACCACTTAATGCATTTATGGGGCAGGTCCTCAGCAAGCCTAAATCATCATAAAGTGTTCATTCATTGTCACTTCTCAAGATCTTATTCCTTGTGCTTATTATCTACACTGTTTTCAATATTTTGAAAGTCCATTTTTAAAAGCAAGCTATCCTAAAATAACTGGACTGAATAGATGAACTCAGAAAATAAGAGCAAAAAACTCTTGGTGAATCTCATAGCTTTCAGTATCCCTGAAAAGCAAGATTATTTTAGCATGGCCTGTAATCCTACAAATCCAGGGATTTTTCTAGTACTTTGTGATATGAGGATGATAATTGAGTAATCCCCACTTCTTGAGTTTGCGCATGAATTTATCTGGCAATGCCAAGTCTTCAGCAGCAGCAGTCATCTTCTAGGCAATTACCTGAAAACTAACAACCGACCAAACTGATACCAAAACTGAACTTTCTTAAAAAGATTAGACAAAACTTCTGCTTTGACAGTACGTTGAGCTTACTATGTTACAAATAATTAAGTAAATACTCCCTACTTCCTATCTTCTGATTTCACTTTCTGTAAAAGCTGAGCTGACATTCAGCCACAGGCAGAAGGCATGTCGGCTATCCATGATCTGCCAGGAACTGATAAGACCTGGGCTGGGTTCCCTTGAAACGGCGTCACAACTTAGTTCTCAGAGGTGGCAAGAAGGGAGGTAAAAACGATGGTCAGTGGAATGGTTTTTCTCTGAAACAGAGTGATTTGACAGAAAGGAACTGTTTCACCAGAAATAAATAACGAAATCTTAAAATTAATAACTAGCACTGGGCTTGTTTTCTAACTTTGCTGAGAGGGAGGTCAATGGAAGGGAAAGAGCTTGGAGGATTCATTGCCCTTTCCTTTAAATTTCTACTTGGTAATAAACATTGATAAAGCATTTCAAAGTCTGTTTTCTGCAGAGAAGAGAGAGCACCCTGATTTACTGACGTGTATCCACAGAGCATAATTCATTCATCATTTGATAAATTCACAGTGACATAGTAAAAGCCAAATTTGGCCTAAAGACAGTGAACTTCATCAAAAATCAATGATGTTGCAGCAAGCTTGAAGTCCTGAAACTGAAGGGACTTACCACTGTGGTTTACTTCAGCAAAAATCAGCTTTCAAGAAGCATCTTTCAATGGGCAGAGTAGCTGGAAGACCGTCACCTCCCTCTGCTTCGTACTCCTCTCGCTTCCCCTTCCATTGATGGGCAATATCAACAGAATACAGAGCACGTCAGTTTGAAAGAGCTGAGCCAGCAGATGAGGCCAAAGTGGCACAAAGGAGTGCTTTGCAGAAAGCAGGTCTCAAAAAAAGGAATCGACAATTCAGGCAGGAGGAACAACACTAGAGAATGGCTGAGAAAAGCATAAAGGATAATGCAGATATAGGTTATCTGCCATGGCAACCACGTAGCAAATTACTACACTTCTCTGTCTCTAAGCCTGCCAGCAGCTACTTTTGTTTATATGTACTTCAGGCTTTAAAAAAAAAAATTAATCCACCTTAAAACTCATGATGGATTGCAAATGAAGTGCAAATACTGTCATTGCTATGAGGTGCTCAGTTTAAACATTTAGAAAATAGAAATAGAAAAAATAATAGGCCTTGAAAATTCTGATTTCACTAAATGGTTAAAAAATACATAATTTCTTTAACATTTATAACAGTCAGTTTTAACCCTTTATACTGCTTTGGCTTGCACATATTTACCAGATCAACCTGGCACTTATAACTTCAATGTGTATATAAGAAAGAAGTTGGTCCTAGAAGCAGATCTATTTATTTTTCACTGTGAGAAACTTCTATGTTATAAAAAGAGTAAGACATTTTCTTTTAATCCAGGATTCTTTGGAAAGGTGATAAAATATTAGAACCCTAAAGAACAGAAACAAGGCTATCAAAAAGCATGCTGCAAGGCACATGTATATTATTAGTTACTAAGAATAGTCCATTGCTGAGTGTGAGTGAAAATATCCAAATGCGTTCCCTCGATAAGCTAGGCATGTATTCGCTTCTCTGGGCACACGTCAACTGTCCTCAAATGGAAAAATAACATTATAATAACCTAACTTCTACTTCCAGTTCATATACGTGCAATCCTAGGGGAATGCAGCCTTCACAACTCTTCTCTGCAGGGAGCCAATAGACCATAATATCCATTGGACTTCTCTTATACAGCCCATGAAAACTCTTCAGAGTAGAAAGAGGTCAGTTTTGAAGTTCCCATTGAAACTTGGTGAGCATCGTTGAGATTTTCAGCCATCAGTTGAGAGCCGTTAGGGTGTGACCTGACAAATTCAGCAGGAATCTTTGAATCAGCCGCAGAAGCCGCTGTGGTCAGTGCCAGGAGGTTGCTCCCCATCCTTCCACCATCACATGATACTCAGCGTAGACTGTGGTATTCAGTAATCATGGCCTGCCTCCAGCCAAAAACACCAGCCAGAGATCTTTATTTTGATGATGTTTTCCCAATAGCTTCTGCTTAATGGGATATGTTTTAAGATTGCTTGTGTCTGGAAAATTGAAAACAGTTAAAGCTATGGTTCTCTATTCCATATTTTGTTTTCTCAGTCAAAATCCAAGATAGTAGCCCTTAAATAGTGCTTATGAAAAACACAGTCCAAATAGCTACCTTTCCAGTGTTCTCCAAGAACATTCAGCTACTCTTGAGGGTTTGCACTGTTGCTTGCTTGTACTGGTAGCGTGCTCTTGCTACAGCAGTGTTATCATCCAGAGTTAGTTATCCAATTTTCCTTGCAGAGTGTTCCCTTGGTTTGGTTATTTTGGCCTGTTGCTGTTATCTATCTGACCATGGCAACAGAGCCCCTCCAAAGTTGCTTCCCAGCTACCTGGTTACCTAGAGAGTCTGGCAGCACGTCTCCAGTCATCTGGGATTCTGCACATCCAGGACACTTCAGTGGGCTGTCTGTGAGTGGTCTGTAGGGCAGCTGAGAACCAGAGATGAGTGGGAAGCAGACCACAGAGCACACTTACAGCCAAGAAACACTCCTCTTTGGGTGCATAGGTTGTAAACCACTACAATGTTCTCAGGTTAAGCAGGAGACTCGGTTCCCCTGCCTGCCTGTTTTCTGCAAGTTATAATTAAAAATGTGTTTTCTCTCCAAGTATATGGCCAACTGAGACATCCTGGGTCAGTATTCAGTACCTTTGGGGATGTGAATCATGCCAAGCTCAGGAAGCAGTAATAATGAGAGAACTTCAGAGTCTACTGTTTGCCTCTGTATCTGTCTCCCCATACTTCTGCAAATCCCCCTTCTTCTAACATCACCTCCTCTTGAGCACTGTGTCTGCTGAGCAAAGTAGCAACTGCTGACAAACAATTCCACCGACGTAGGCTAGTTAAGTACAGATTAACATCTGATGTTGATACATAAACCTGCACTCCACTGCACATGGTGTAAATTCAGGGTCACTAAACTAAAGACATTTTCAGACATTATAATATCATAGAATCATAGAATCATAGAATGGTTTGGGTTGGAAAGGACCTTAAAGATCATCAAGTTCCAACCCCCTGCCATGGGCAGGGACACCCTCCACTAGCCCAGGTTGCTCAAAGCCTCATCCAGCCTGGCCTTGAACCCCTCCAGGGATGGGGCAATATCCCGTATGCCTTGTCCAACACAATAGGCACAGTCATCAGTAAAGTTATGTCAGAGAAGATAAGAATTACTAGTATGGGGTGGCTCCTGTTTGCTTTCAGGTTGACAGCTCATTGATCTTCTTTTCAACCAATGTCTTTATCCAAGAGAAGAACTACTGGAACTGCTGATACTGTCTTCCTTGTATATACTCTGCTCACTAAGCTGATGTCAGTCTCTCTCTGCACTTACTGGACACCTTGCAGTTCCAGGATGTACTGCTCACATCTGTCTCTGGGCTCTTCAAGTGTTTCTGTGATGTTTTATTGTGGTATTTTGGAGTCCTGGTCAACCCCTCTGCTGAAGCACTACGAACACCCAGCAAGCTTCTAACTTGTCCAGGGTTAATTCAGGGTCTTCTTGTGGTCTCTTCTGAGGCTTTTTTGTTTGTTCTGATCCTTTGGTCCTTTCTCTGGGACTTGATTACATGTACAGCTTGAGATATTGGTTCTCAGGTTGTATACTTCTCTAAAGTTTCACTTTCCTTTGTGACTCCAGGTTAGATCTACTCTCTCGAACGGTTCATTTTACATAAGGATTTAAGAGCAGCTGTTCTAGGTCATAGCAAAGATCCACATAGATCCACATCTTCTCTCAACAGTGGCAAGTAATGGACACTTAGGAGAAACAGGGTGAGTACAGAGGGTTCCTTCCTCTTTTTATATCTTTACAGTTTCTGGCAAACAGCAGGTCAGGTTTGTGAGCCAAGGGCACACCCAGTCCCTGGTCTGAATGTTAACCTGGTGTTTTTATCTTAACATTTACAGTGACTACAAGATCTGGTTACTCCCAGATCTCTTTCTTGAGTGATAAGTGCTCATTCTAAACTGTTTGCATTTATTAGGGCTGTGTTTTTCCCGTATGTTTTGTATTTATCAGCATTGTATTTTCTCTGTCACTTTACTACCCAGTCAGTTGATAATGTGAGATCCCTGGGCTACTTTCTCAGGCAGCTTTTGTATTTGACTATCGGAAACAACTTTGTATCATCAGCCACCTTGGCTGCTCACCATCTCTTCCAGCCCATTTGTGACTGTGTTGGACAATACAGGACCTGGCACGGTCTCCTTCCTCTGCCTTCCTCTTGTGACTTCCTTTAATTGTGAAAAATGACCAGTAGTTCCCACCTTTGCTTTTCATCCTCTAACCAGTTACTAATTCACAAAAGGACTTTCCTTCAAACTAAGGCTTTTTAATGAGCCTTTTGGGGTTTGAGGAATCCTTTGAAAACATTTCTGAAAAATACCATTATACAAATGCTGGGGGAAACTGGAATCGGGAGGAGAGTGGGGAGCAAGGAGATGTATTTGTCTCTGAGACCAGAAAGCTTTTAGTCTTCCTTATGTCTAAGCTCCCCCTTAACCTGAGAAAATTGTGTAGTCGGCCAGAGCACTACTTTTGAAAAAGCAGTATATTTCCACTGAAATCCGTCTGGCAGTGCTGAGGACACAGGCTGAGTGTTCTGCTTATCAACAGACTTACTAAGTTTTGTTTCATTAACTCCTGTCTTTGGTCCAGGTCTATAAGCAAAAATACTTTTGTCTCTTCATTGTGAACTTGGTTCAGAAAGAGTCAAACCCACCTGGAGGGAATGCAATAGTCAAACTCTAGTTAGACTTGGGTAGAGTTAATGCAAATTAAGTCCATGAAGGCACAGTCAGGATTTGTATTTTTGCTGCCTAACAGGAACAGCTTATGCCTCCGGTGAAGTCAATGAAGCTTCATCATTGATTTCAGTAGGAACAGGAACATGATTCGTCATAAAAGACTCCCTTGACCTAATCTTTTTGTAAATAAAGAAATAAGACATTTCAGGAAATTTCACAGTGTCTTTTTTCATTTTATTATTATTTCACCTGCTTTGATGGTTACTTTATTTGTCTTCTGGCAGAAAATGAAACTCATTTTATACTCTTTTAATATCCAAACAGGGAAATAATGCATGTAAGATGGGCTTGTATTTAGGAGTGGTGCCAACACTGAGTAATTTTAATATACTATATAGTTGATAATATCTGACCAAATATTCTAGAATAAGTCACTATAGAAATGAAGGTAGTTTTCCTGTGTGGCTTACAATGTAATACTAAAATACAAAAGAAACCTGAGTGGGTTTCAGTTATGAAATAATAGATACTGAGCCATTTTCAGATTTGCTCCATATTGCCAAAATGTTTAAGCAGGTGTGTTTCACAAAGTTTGTGAAACAAAAGCTCAGCTGAAAGCAAATCAACATTAGGAAGCAAAACTGGTGCTGAGTGATAGTACTTAAAACCTGAGAAACTAGAGTGGTTTTAAACAGCAACTGAAAAGATGCTTTGATGTTTTTTAAAGCACTCCCTTCTACTCTAAAAACAAGGTACAATTTTCTGCAGTTACGTACAAGATATTGCATCTTATATTAGTGTTACTTCTGTAGTTTGGATTATACCCATCAAACATTAACTTTTTTTCTTGTAATACGAGCATGTCAGCAGTTTTTGAAGATTAGGAAAACATGTTAATGAACTTAACTGCTAAAAACCATTATTTTTTTTCCAGAGCATTGTCTTACGTGTACAAATGGGGAAAAATTGCGATGAACCTAAAAGCTTCAGTATCTTCACATGACCAACAATTCTGTTGGTTTGTAGGAACAGTCAAACCCCTTTGCAGTGAATGCAAGGGTAGGCCAAATACTGTTTCCTGAATTCAAGTGATATCTGTAATCAATTACCTTGTCTCTGCCCCAGGTGAGAACGTACCCTTCCCTTGCACTGCGAGCTGAATGCCTTCCATCACCATGGGGAACAACAAGCAGTCTCTGGCTTGGAAACATGACAAGGCTCAGCAGTAGCACAGGCAGAAGTATTTGGGTCAAAGACTGCTGACAGAAGCGAAAGTGGACAACATGACCTGAGGGGAAATTAAGAAAATATTAATAATTCTGGCTGATTTTATGGAAGTCCCTAAAAGCCTTGAATTCATTTGAATTCACTGAAGGCAAATCACTTAATGTCTTAAAGTGTACAGAAGGCTTGTATTATGTAGCTCTCTGACATGA
>VZTO01016574.1:19374-37232 GCA_013400615.1 Syrrhaptes paradoxus | reverse complement strand
TCATCAGGTGGGGAGGGGCAGAATCACTGTGTATCACATTGCATATATGTATATAGTATTATTTCCAATATTATTGTAGTTTAGTTATTAAATTGTCCTTATCTCAACCCACGAGTCTTCTTTGCCATTTACCTCTTTAATTCTCTCCCCTATTATTGGGTGGGGGTGGGGACTGTGTGAGTGGGTGTGTGTGGTTTGGCCCCCAGCCAAGGGCCAACCCAGCACACCGTCTGGATAAGTTTTACCTGTGATATCTATAGATCTGTCACTTCAAGAACAGAAGATTCACACGAATCATTAGCCAAAACCTAAGAAAAGCCAAAACATATTTTTTCGGGCATAATTTTCTATCGTTGCTTTCACTGACATAGTGGAAAAATCAGTACATCTAGTAGAAATTGATATTATACAAACTTTTAAAAGACAGTATCATCTTCAGAACAGGTTTTGTTATACCTTCTTAATAAACTCTTTAATGTTAATTGAGAAAATAAAACTCTATAACACCTTAACACAAAAATTCTGTAACAGTTCAATACAGATTATCAAAGAGAGAACCTCACTTCTGTAACAGGCTGTTGTTTTACCCATTCACAATTTAGCTCCTATAATATATACTGTATAATATATCTACCATAAGCCAACAAGGCATTCAAGACTAGGCTTAATGAATTAATTTTCCATTTTGTTTCTACTCTAGAAGCCTTAGTGATCCTTTTAGTTTTGTTGGACCGTGCTCTGATGAATCCAGGATATGTCTCTGCTTTACTTTTCATTGCAGATGTAGCACAGAAATAACACTTATATTCAGGAAAACTCAAGTTAGCAAAGTTTGTGCAATTTTTAAAGTTGTCATTACTTTTCCAGTGTATGTTGTATTATTTGATACTGAAAAATGTATACTGATTCAATGAAAACTATGTAGATACTTTGGATTTACACCTTCAGAAAGTGAGTAAAATCCAGGCAACATGCTAAAGTACTTTTGTTTCAGTATTGGAGTTTTTGGTCCTATTTGCATACATTATGTGTTTATTATCAGTAGTGCTAAAAACTCATATTCCTGGAATCCTAAATTAATTCAGGAAAAAAAATTTCTCTTTGACAGAGTTTTTGGCAGCGCAATATAAAACGCATGCTACTGTCTATATGGATTTTGTCTTGCCTTTAATGATGGTGTTTCTTGATAAATTATTTGAACTCTTTATTCTCAGACCTGCACTATCTATAACCATGATAGAGTGTCAGGACATATTTTTAAAATTCATCAGCAAGAAAACTATGCATTCAGAAGAAGGAATGGTGCTGTGGATAGATGCATGTCCAAGCACATACAAGATTAATCTAAATTAGAGCTTCCTCCTCTAAAATTCTGAGCAGATATTCCAACCTGATTTAAGACTTTCTTTATGCTTATCTCTTTATCTTCTCATGAGTCCCAGAATCATTCTTCTTTCTATTTTCCCTGTTAAATCTTTCTCCAGGGTTCTTCTGGCAGATAACTGCCATACAGAGAAACAACAGTAAGGCTTGTGTTGATTGCTTGTATGAACTCTTAAAACCACTCTAAAACATGCTTTTCTTTTTCCTTTTATTCTTTTTTTTTTTTAAGGCAAAACATTTTCAAGATATTGCTGAACCCTCTTTTCTTCCTATACCTCTTCATGTTCCTAAAAGGCATTTTGGCTGAAAGCATGATTATAACTAAAATGAAGTTAAATTGTGAGATATTCTGGGGAGGTTTGAACAAGAGAAGTTTTGCTATTTCCTATTTGTCCAGAGGAATAAAAAGATATACTGTCCCCACTCATTTCTGGAAGAACAATTTTCAGGCCTGTAAAGTTAAAGTTTAGACAATTCTGAGTAATCTATTTCGAGTAGTAAAATAAGGAGAATAAAGTAGCTCTCTCTATACACCTATAGATATAGAATGAAGTATTTGTAGTGTGTGTTCATGCAGATTGAATTAAATTTACTCAAACATTTAAAAGGACCTTGCAGCATTACTTATGCATGGAGAATTTGATCTTATAAGAAGGTTCTACGTGGAAAATGGACAGCTGCAGATAAACTGTGTTGCAGTCATAGTAGAAGCCAATGGCTTATGCCAGCTGGATTTAAATAAATGGGAAGATACCTTGACATTTCCAGAATACATTGATGCTCAATTCAATGGAAAAAATTACTGTGGCAGGAGAAAAGCATGTAAAGGTTCCAGTGGATCATGAGGCTAGTAAACATTATGGAAAGACAGATCATTTCCAAAGACGGTGAAGAATCACTTAGAGTTTGGAGTTTTTTTGTGGTGTGTAATTTTTGTTCATTTTGTGAGGTTTGAAGTTTCTTCCCTATAGAGTTTAGCTCATGCTTGCAAGATCAACACATGCTTTAGTACAGTTTCCCACTTTCATAGCTTTAAAAAATTCTATTAGAAGGACCCATAACAGCCAACAGCTGCTTATTTGATAAATTGTTCTTCCTCCTATGAAAACTGTATTTATAATAAAAGTAATCTACCAGGGATTCCGCAAGAAGATTTACTCTTTTAAAGTTTCTCTTTTTAGTCATCTGACTAATACTGAAGGCCAAACCAGTCTGCAGCTCTCCAGATATTTCTTTTTTTTTAATATATATGAGGTAGCTTCTGTGAACTAGAATGTACTCCCATTCTTCTGTTTAAGATATGAAAGCAGGAAATTAATTTATTTTCTGAATTTTTGTGTCAAATGAACAGCAAGAAGAGGGACAGGAGAGCCCGGTCCTGATCATATTGAAGCTGTTGAGAATTTCTGTCACTGACACGAAGGTGAGCAAAACTGACAGCTGCAGAATGTCTCCCATTACAAGCTTGAATCTACTTTCATGTTAATTGCTGTGAATCTGAAAAAGATGAATAGTGAGGTTATAAAAAAAGAAGCATAAATGAAAGGCAAATCAAGCCTCATGAGTTGATCCCACAGCCTGCATGAAGTCTACTGCCAGACTGAGCTGCTTCTGCCTTTAGCATTTTTTCAAATGTTAATTCCATCTAGTAACTTCAATATTTTCAATCTTCAGGATTATTGGACTAGTGAAAAATAATGGTCCTTCTGCCTTATATACAGACTATTACGATAATAAAAATGGTTAGTGGCTCAGGCCAGCAATGGCAGCTGTTTTCTGCTGTGTGCTTGAATTTTTGGCTGCAAGTAGGTTCAAGTGGAAAACAGCCTGCAGGGAAAGAGAGGCAAGCAGGGAGACAGAAGCTCATACTGAAGTTTGATGGAGAGATCCAAGCAATGAGTGCAATTGTTACTGAAGAAAAGGAAGGAAGTAGGAAGAGATGTACACCAGCAATCACTTTACACTTGTCATTTGACGATAATAGCCCACCAAATTGAAAAACAACAAAGAGAAATAAGAGTTTGCTTAAAATAATTGGTAGATATTTTATGCTGTTTTGTAATGCATAAGATCTTTTCTCCCTTTCCTGTCTAACTAGAAGCTGATGAATAGGAAGCCAAATACTGTAACTTTTTAATAAGAACACATTCTCTCACTTTATGTTCACAGGCTCAGATATGAGACTGAAAAAAATCTCCCAAGATATTTACAATAGAAGATATCCATTACTTTTCTAGTTACAGCCAGAATTCTCTTGGTCACATACATCTGTCAGAGTGAATTAGGCTTCTCTTTCTGCACCTTGCTCATGGGTCTTACATGGAGCCTGTATTTTGGTTCTGTGTACTCCTTCAACGTCCCCTGTATTGTATCTTCAGCTACGTTTAACTGCAACACATTTACAACCAGCCTTTCCAAAAAAGAAGTAGGGTTATTTTCTCCAGTTTCTTCAGGGTGTCCAATTATTCTGACATTTAAATTCTGAGTGATTTTCAGAGGTTTACAAACTCATGTTAAAGATTTTCATTTCCTTAACAATAGGTATGGAGAAGCAATTAGATCTCTTGTTCTTTTTGCAGGCTTTATGGCTTTTCATGCATCTTTTAGGTTGATCTGTCTGTTAATAACGCCACTATGCAGGTCCATGAGCCATCAAATGCAGGAGCTGATTCTTTTTCAGAATGGACATCATTAAACTACATGAGCATTTCACATACTTTTTGATGAACTGTTTGGGTCCTGGAGGACCCACTTTGTCACCTGATCTGTGTTTGCCAAGGTGGAGGACGACCACATTTCTCCCACTGGTGTTTTACCCAATCATGTTACCTTTTTTTTTTCCCCTCTTCATGTAAGTATGAATTATTGAGTTGTGGTACCTTACGATCTACTGATTTCTTTAGCAAAAAACTTTGGGGATCTTTATTTTTCTCTTTGTCCTTGGGAAAGTCCCCTCAAATTGTTCCAAAATCTCTGTTATTATGCTAGACATTTTAATGAAAAATGAGGACTCACAGCAGGATAATTAATTTGTTCATAATTGCACAATATATGTAAATTTTAACTAGATTTGGGGCTTTCTGACTCTGACTTAAAGGTGTTATTTACATACACATGTGAGTTGGTTTGATATATATGTAAAAAGCTTAAGGTTTTTTTTCTTTTGGGGTTTGAATGGCTGTTTGATAAGCTAGATTTTTTAAGACTTCTTGTTTTCCACCTTTCTGGTCACCTAAAATCTTATGAAGAACATTTATTCAAGCTTTACACAGAATTAAAAAGTAAAGCACTGTACATTTATCAGTACAACCAACATGTCTTCCTGAAAGTACTATTAACTAAATCAGGAACCATGACTAATACAGGAAAGCAGCCAATAGTTAACACATGTTAAACTAAGTGGAATAGAAAGGAAAACACAGAAGTGTAGATGAAAAAGGGAAAAAATAAAAAAAAATCACATCTATGAATTATTATCTTGAAAGATACAGGAGTGTAAGTAGGAAAGGTGAATTTTTTTGAAAGTTTAATCAAACTTAGGGTTTTTTTTTCAATGTGTTTAATGTCAATTACTTGCTAAGTAATTTCTGAAAGTGTTCCTACACATCACCATGTATTTCAGGTAATGAAGAGGACACTGTTATAAATAGGGAAAAAAAAAAAGACATTGCAGTATCCTTAAGCTTCTCCTAGTTTTAGAGATGGCATATAGACTAATCCCCCAAGATGTTAGATAACTCATTCAGGGTACTGAACAACTTGGACTATGTTAGAAACAGAAATGAAGTTGTTTCTGATTCTTGTGGTTTTGTGTGGTGGTTTGTTTGGTAGTGGGGGAAGGGCTACAGAGGTGGCCACTGTGAGAAGCTTCTGGAAGCTTCTCCAGCTCCAGGTCTGACCCACCAAAAGCCCATCAGCGCCTCTGTCAATGACATATTGAAGAGGGGGCACAGCGCGTGGAGTGGGGGCACAGCCCCAGGCACAGCCCAGCCTGGGTGGTCCATTCAGCTCCTGCCCAGCCTTGGCTGCACTCAGTCCCCCACCACAGCCCCAGCCTCTGCCACAGCCCTGGCCCAGCCGACCCAGCACAGCCCCTGCCTGAGAGCCGGGAGTTTCTCGGGAGCCAGAGAAAGAACCTGCGGCAGAGAGACGAGCGGGATGGAGAGAGGCAACTACACAGAGACGATGGTCAGAGAGGAGAAAGAAGAGGGAGGAGGTGCCGGAGCTGAGATTCCCCTGCAGCCTGTGGTGAAGACCATGGTGATGCCCGTTGTTGCCGTGCAGCCCATGGAACTTGATGATCCATGGGGATGTAATGGTGGAGCAGATACCACCCTGCAGCCTGTGGAGGACCCCACTCTGGAGGAGGTGGCACCCAAAGGAGGCCATGACTCCATGGAAGAGACCCACACTGGAGCAGTTAGTGGAGAACTGGAACCTGTGGGAAGGACTCATGTTGGAGCAGTTTCTGCAGGACCCTTATGTGAGAGGGACCCCACGCTGGAGCAAGGAAGACTGTGAGGAGCCCTCCCCTGAGGAGGAAGAAGCAGCAGAGACAACATGGGATGGACTGACCACAACCCCCATTCTCTGCCCCCCGCACCACCTGGGGAGGGAAGGTAGAGAAATTGGGAACAAAGCCTTTGGGCCTAGGGAAGAAGGGAATGATGGGGAAGAGGTGCCTTTTAAAGATGTAGTTCTCTTTATAATTATCTTGCTTTGGTTTTGATTGTTAATAAATTAAATTGTTTTTGTGTTTTCCCAAGTCAAGTCTGTTTCTTGCCTGTGACTGTAAGTGGTGAGTGAACCCTGCCTGTCCTTGCCTCGACCCATGAATTTTTTAGTGGGAGGCTGTGTGCTGGCCCTTAAACCATGACACTGTTTTTGGCTGCAATGTATATATTAAGTTAACATTTCTGATACAGACACCTAATGGAAGATGTTCACATGACATTTCATACCATGCATCATTTGTGTATGCTGCATGCAGTGCATCAGTAGGCTGCTGCTGTGGTAAGACTGCAGAGGCATTGCAGTCTTGCTACTATTGTTGGTTGTCATGGCCACAAGTAATACACAATAGGAGGCACAAAAATTCAGACAATTTTAAAAAATTATGCTACCTTTTTCCTGATTTTTTTTTAACAAGCTTTATGCATGGTTATAGAAAGAACCTACACACAGTAACAATACCTTTGCGATTTCCTGTGTTGCTTAAGGACTACCAGTACTTACCCTTATATGTAATATCCAGTGACTAATTTTGCAAATAGTCACATTTCTTTTATGCTTTTGCTGTTGGCATCCATGTATGAGACTCTCAAAGATCTCCTATGCATGCAAGCATATTCAAGAGACTTGTTAATTACTTTACTTCATCGGTGACAAATATAATTAATGACAGGAATAAGCTATGTTTTCTGAACCAGCATCTGTGTATTACTGCAGAATATGGAATTTTAAAGTTGTATCAGACATAAAAAAAATTAAGAATGGCTTTAGTTTATGAAAACTGAATTGGCTAGTAATTAGGTTATCCAAAATACATGCACACATTAAATGACTAATATAAAGAGAGATTTTTACATTGTGATTTGTTGTTAATTGAGAGTTTCATAGGCAACAATTAGTCTTTGGTTAATAAAAATCTAGCCATCAAGGCAGATGGGCTTTATATAAATTACAGGTTGCATAAACAGTGTTATCTATGGATCATATGTGTAATATTTTATTACACCACAAGAGGTCACAGAACATTCATAGATCTGTGCAGTGGAAGGTTCTATCTGGAAAACAGCAAAGTTAAAATCGTGCACTAGGTAAAAGGCAAACAGAACAAACTGTAAAACAACAATAAGAGTTTTTTTTTTTCCTTTTCAAGAACTCTCAGCCTGTGTGATCTGCTATGAGTCATATCCAAATATCCTCTCAGCTGTACATTTCATGCTGAAGGCAGGGAAGCTGCACGCTGTGCTGTGATACCTTCTGAATCATTATCAGTATATGATGTAACCTTGGAAGAAGGACAAGATCGGACTCTTCTTGACATGGTGGGTAACGTAATCAGATGATATATAGTGCATCGGATGGGATGATGGTGATCAGATAAGCATGCTTGACAGCTCAATGAAAAGTATTAAAGCTGAGTTTAGCTGGAAAATTGCCGCTAGTTCAGCAAAATGATAGACACAAAAAAGATTTTAATTTTGCAGAGATTGCAGACTGAATTTGTGAAACAAGATCATTTCATAAAGATACCATCCAGGCTTTTTGACAAAAATCTCATCATAATGCAATTCTTCGTATTGTGTGTGGCTGTGACACCCCTCTGTGGTTCCTGTTTTCTCTCACTAACTCTGAAGCAAGCAGAGGCTAGTGAGACGAAGTGTGGAAGAAACGTGGCGGGTGGAGGAAGCTGGAGAATTAGTGCAGTACCACCCCATGGCACGGTGGGACTGAAACAGCCTTGCTGCTGTGGCAAATACCTGTGGATAAGTTACTTTTGGGAGGTGGCATAAAGGAGGTGATTCTTTAGTGTCTGCCCTAAAGGTATGCCTGACCTCATGCAGGAGGAGATGTGAGCATAATGCTCGATGCCTGTGTTTCTCAGCTTCTTCCATTACTAACCCTTCCTTCTGGAGGGATGATATATCACATCATGTGAAAGTTATTTACGAGTAATTTTTCTGCCTTCGAAGCTTTATGTGTAGTAGGGGAATGATAAGACCATAATTAATTGCCATACAATAGCCTATAATTTATATAATTAAAAACTACCTAATTGTGTGCCTAGCTTACAGGCTATTACAACGTCAATAGTGTTCCTTGGCTAAACAAGTCTTCGTTCCCTTAGGTAAACATATAATTATAGAAGAAAGAATAACACCAGGCAGGAACTGACCAGTATCATTTTGGCTTTCTTCTCAGAATTTAAATACAAATACTGTTTACTGTATTAATAATTTTTAGTGCTTGTGTTTTTTCTCCTAGGAACTCACAAAACTTCTCAGCAAAGGGCAAGTATATTTATTTCTATTTTGTGGACAGAAGAACGGAACTAAAAGCTTAAACTGTCATGAGGAATAAACAGCCCCAAAAGACAAAACCTATTTTGAATTTACAGCCTGAAATAGCTTACCAAGCTTCTTTTGTAAGTGCAGTCCTCTGTATCTTAAGGAAGGTCACACAGAGCTACCTCAAATGTCCTCTCTTTTATACAGTTGGTTATGTTAGCTTTCACTCAAGTTTGTGTCTTCTGTAGAGCTGTATAAGCTGTACACATTGGTCTGTTTTACTCTTCAAATGAGTGTAAGAGAGGGACAATAATTAAATATATTTTTCTGTTTCATTTTCTGAAGCACCTTCTCAGGACTGCAGAATCTTAGGCACTTATTTCTTACGGCAGAAGGATGATCTTTTCTGTGAATAACTGATATTCAGGAAACCTTAATTTTGTTGGATGAACTCTCTTTGTGACCTTGAACAAGTTATTTAATGCCTTTACACCTCCATTTCCCACAGAGAGAAGACATGTAATAGTCCTATGGTGGTTCGGGGAATGAGGATAATTGGTAAGTATATGAAAGAAAAAACAATGAGAAAATTAACACTCCTCTCCAAAACCATTTTTTTTTTCCAAAATGTAAAGAAAAAAAAAGAGAGAATTGTTTTTTAGAGAAAATCAAGGGCTTGAAACAGATGGGAAGAAGGAGAATGTGGCACATCCTACAAGCCTTATGTTGTGGAAAGGTTATAGATGGAAGCTGTGCATGTTCCTCACTGCAGAGAGCTTGTAAAACCAAACAGAACAATTTAAACTTAATCCTGCAGTTAATCTCAAATCTTCAACACAATGAGGAAAGGGCATCTATAATAAGACCACTATTACTAAGCTTTCAGACAAATGTGCTTTGTTTTAAATAGTCATCAAGCAGTGGAGATACTTTCATGCAAATAACTGAGGTACATTGATAGGGGGCTGTGGGAAGAGTTTGGAGAAGGCTTTTGTGCTAGGAAGAGAGGTACAGCACAAACAAATTGCACAATGAGGAAAACAGTTTGTTATCTGCCAATAAAGAAGTTAAACTTGTAACTCAGGGAATATGTGAACAGCAAGATGGTGCTAGATCAATCTGTCCTTCGAGACAATGGGAGCAATTTGGGAGCATTTACCCCTTACCAGGGATCACAGGAACTGCTGTCCTTGGGGTGTAACCTGTGGCAAAGCACAGGAGCCTTTTGTTATTACAAAACTTGAGACCTTATTATAATGTGAAGACCACATTTCCAGGGATCTGAGACCTTCTCCCCCCCTTCGAATTAAGGCCCCCCACTTACTGAATACACCTAGCAAAATTAAAAACCACTGTACCTTTAAATCAAAGTGGGAAAAGAACTAACCAATTGTAGTTAAGAGGAGATAAGAAGTAACCAATTATAATTAGACAGATGGGGCAAAGGAGACACAAGTAACATTTTGAACTGTATAAATACCCGATATTACTGTAACCAGGGCTGCTAGCTTTGTGGATTACCTAACATCCATCTCTGCACAGAAATGCAATAAAATGATATCTCGACTGTGTATGGATTGACTTGTTGCACACCGGGTTACGAACTCCAGTTTTGGAAAACAAGTTCACTTTTTGCATGGGAAACATGATAAAGTCTGTGGTTCCAGAACAGATGAAAGCCAAGAGGACTTGAGCAACTTGTGTCTGTATTCTACACTGCTTCAGGGACTGAAGTAAATGAGAAGTGTGACTCGGGGGTGATAACCTACTCTGAGCCAGCAGCACTGGATGGGGCTGGTCCAGCAGTGCCCACTCTGCAGTGCACCTGCTGCTGTGGGAGCTCTCTAGCTGTGCTGCAAGGAGTTACACCTGACTCATCAGACACTGGAGAGCTTTATGGTGTGTAGAGCCTGGAAGCAGATACCCTTCATCTCCTTTTTGACCAAATCCAACATATTAAAAGCTTGCAAGCGAAAGTGATAAAATAATACCTAATTAAACTAATTCATTCTGAACAATTTTCCCCAGTGAGCATGGAGACAAAATAACAGCAAACACTCTCACAGCTGTGACTTCTATTCATTAATAAGCATGTCTTGAATACATGGATCATTAGAGAAAGAAATTAAGGGAGAAATGAGTGGTCTGATACCAGCACCTTCCTGACATCATCTGAAATCTTTCTCTTAGTCACCTAAGGTGCAGGAAATGTCTAGCACACCATAGTGATAATCCGTTCACGAACTTTATTGAGACATGTAACCATTTTTAAAAATAAAATAACATCAGTACCTGGCACTTGAAGGCATCTCCTCTGAAATCCAGATATGTATAAGATTTTCGAATACAACCAGTTCTCCAGACACTACTGCTAATAAATCATAGATGATGCACACCTACACTTTTCAACAGTAGATTGCAACAGCTTCTTCTGTGCCTATTTTTATTTTCCTTATTTCAAGGTCTACTGTTCTTTGCCATTGTCAAGAATCCTTAAGTAAAAATAACAAAGCTGAGTAGAATTTAGAATATTAGATAAGTTCAGGACAGACAGAAAAAGCATATAATAGAGGTGATTTTTATAATGTTTAGAAAGATGGTGCGTAATAAATTATCCTTCATGGTTTATGAGGTTGAGGAAAAAGGCTGTTTTGGCGTGCAAGAGTGAGTGACCATTGAATTGCCCTGGGTAATTAAAAAACTAATTTCAATCCAAATTCACTTCTCTGAATTTGCTGAGTCCCTGATTCATGCATACAGCCACTCAGGAGACTTAATACGTCCTGTCAGTTGCATGAACTTAAGTCCCTGCAAAGTGAGGAGTAGTAGATTCATGGGACTGTTTTGCCATTTTGTGAACCTTATGCTCCTAAGCTTTCTTGAGGAGGTATTTAGAATGTGAAGTTCGAGCTGGTTGAGTTTTCTTATGAACAGACTCATCTGGCAGCATAGGAGCTCTTTAAGGACAAGATTCTAGAAGTACTGGTGGTAGGTTGCCTTATTTGCCCTTGCAGAGTGATTGTAAATGTATAGTCATTCTGAACTATTTTAGTTCAAAACCATTTTCACAGTAAGAAGGAACTGGAAATTCTGAAGTTGTAATAATTGATGACACTTCTCTGTAGAGGAATATTCAGTTCCATGTTTCAGAGCTAGAACTAATTTTCAACTCTTTGAGACAAGGATGAGACCACATGCTGGTGGAAAATTTCCACATTTGCCATCCAAGGGCCAGCAGACCCCAAGGACTGAAACATAAATATAGTCAGAGGCAAGACACTAGGCTACCAGGACTTTTTGAGCCCAGTGTGGGAGATCATTTAACAGATATCAATAACCTTACAGAGAGGGTAGTCACACAACACCTCAGACATGCACGTAATTTTTAAATGCAGTTTTTCTCCCGGGGTAGAGTTAAATCCTTCTGAAGGTGCTTGGAGCTTTACATTTGGATATGTAAATCCTCAGGCACTGATGAGTTTTATTTGACACTGTTAATTTAGTTTATTTAGCCTCCTCCACTTAAGTGCAGTCCCTGTGAAGCTGGTACACATCTCTTGAGCTGCTGTGGATCCTTTGGAAAAAAAGTGTTAAAAAAATCTGACACAAAAAAATAATAATGCTGGCACTTGAATTACATAGCTGTAAATGAAAGTGCTTTGGGCTGTATTCTGCGGTCTCATTCATGTAATCTCACAGGTCCACATTTACGATAGAGGAGAGATCTGCATGAGCACAGGAATGTGAGAATGGAGATCTGATTCCAGATGCTTAGGCTCAAGTCATCTTGACATGCACCGAGTCTACACTACTGACGCCTAGCTACACTATGTCATTGCATGAAACAGCAGCAGCACTTATACTGCTCTTAATAGTTAAGAATTTGTAACAGCTCTTAACCTACCCTGTCTTAAAACTTTGTTTTCATGAAGATCATATCTGGGTAAAGCAAGTTCCCCTACTAGATAGACTAGTAATACATACTCTGTAACAAAAACTTGTCTGTAGGAAAATAGAACTTCATGCTAGACAAAGCAGGAAGACAACAATCCTGAAGAAACAGAGGCGGTAGGCTTTTTGAGATACAGTGGGATAGACATCACATGCATTTGCAATATTTTATTCAAAATCAAAGCACTATGTACATTAGAGTGCTACAGTGATTAAAATTAAAATATAAAGACCAAATAAAGAAAAAGATCTTACCAATGAGTTTAATTTCCTTTTTTTTTTTAGGTTTCCTTTGAATCATAACCCATCAGTATCATCAAGCTTCAACAAGAAGCGTCTGAGACTGAACACTTTTTTTGGCGTAGCCTCATTGTTTGGGTTTCTGTGTGTTCTCTGTGCAACAAATCTCCTCAACTGCACGAAGCATCTTCTGGTTTATAATGAAGAAGTCCACCACACAGACCACTAAGGATCATTGTGCTGGTTTTGTCTGGGATAACATTAATTTTCTTCATAGTCTCTAGTATGAAGCTATGGTTTGGATTTGTGCTGAGAATAATGTTGATAACACACTGATGTTTTAGTTGTTGCCAGTCAATGCTTACATTAAGCCAAGGACTTTTTCATTTTCTCATACTGCCTCTGCCCTCCCAGCTTCTTCTCCATGCTCAGCATATAAAGCTGAGGGAAGAAGAACGGAGGGGGGATATTCGGAGTGATGGCATTTGTCTTCCCACGTAACTGTTATGTGTGTTGGAGCCCTGCTTCCCTGGAGATGGCTGAACACCTGCCTGCTGATGGTAAATAGTGAATTAATTCCTTGTATTGCTTTGCTTGCATGTGTGGTTTTTAAATTGTCTTCTCATCTTTTACCCTTCCAATACTCTCTCCTGTCTCACCAGGGAGGATTGAGCAGGAATCTGTGTGGTGCAGCTTGCCAGCTGGGGTTAAACCATGGAAAGTCCTTTTTAGAACCCAACATGGGGCTTGAACAGATTTGATTGGAATGTGCTAGATTGAATGTATAACTGTTATTACTGTTTGGCTATTGATTGACAGGGTTCCGTGCCTGCCATGGGGCTTGCTTGCCTTACTATAAATTAGAGTCTAGTGCTCATTAGTGGCTGCCTTTCGCTTTCACTGCTTGCTGTACTGTTGCACTGCTTGTCACCTCACTCTCCTTTGCCTGGGAGCATTTTGATGACAGCAGTGGTGATGTATGTGGCTTGGCAGATGAACAGGACATTGCTGCTCTTTCTGTGCTGCTGTACTGGAAGGGCTGGAACTCCAGTGTGAACTCAAGTTGGCAGGACTGTGACCTGTGGATGGGTCCATGTGGGAGCAGGACACCCTGAAGCATTGTGGCCAAGGATAAGCCCTTGTCAGAGCAGGTGCATCTCGAAGTATCTGTGAACATGCTGTAACAGGTATACCTCTGAAGGGATTGTGGCCCATGGAGAAGGCCACACTGAAACAGCTGCACCTCAGAGTGACTGTGGCTGTGGATAAGACTATACCACAGCAGGTATACCCCTGGAGAAACTGTGGCTCACAGACAAGGCTCCACTTGGAGCAGGTACACCCCTAAGGGGCTGAAGTTTGTGGATAAGTCCAATCTGAAGCAGGGGCAAGCGAGGATTTCATTGCAACATTAAACCCTATAGTCTGGTCCAAAGGGACCAGGGGCAGAGATTGTAATTGAAATACCTTTAAATTGTTGTAGTCTATGGCTTAAGTCACATGTCATAGGAGTTACTATAGCAGGCCATGTGAACCAATGGAGGAGAAGCCTTACAGGAAGCAGTGCAAGTGTGGCAGTGACCCAACCTGAGCTGGCTTTGGTGCCAAATAGCTCCATGCAACACCACATCTCCTGTCCCAAGTGACCACCATAAGAGATGTAGTCCAAAGCCATAGACTAAATGAACTCAGTGGACATTTTGTAGGCCACCGAAAGGGACTGTCATAGTTTGATCCAGCTAGCAGTATAAACACCAGACAGCCACTTGCTCACTCTCCCCTGTTCCTGGAGCTGGGAGAGAAAATTAAAGGGGTAAAGGGAAAAGAGATCTGTGGGTTGAGATAAGAACAATTTAAAAACTAAACTGCAATAAAACTGAAAATAACGATAATAATAATGATAATAAAGTAGTAATAATAATATAGAAATATACAAATGAGTGGTACACAGTAGAACTGCTCACCACCCAATGATCAAGGCTCAGCCTGTTCCTGGCTAATGATCCTGGAGCAGAGAGAGTCCTGAAATCACAATCCTGGAAAAGAGATAAGAGCCCGAGATTCTGAGAGACCGAGAGAGTGTCCTACTGAGAGAACAAGAGGAAAAGTGAACTTCTGGACAGATCCTCATTTATATACTGGGCATAACATGCATGATATGGAATATACCATTGGCCAATTTAAACCTAAGGTTAAATACTAAGTCCGTAATTGTGAGCTATGCTCCCTCCCAGCTTCTCTTGCACCTGCAGACACTGGCACAGCAGAGAGGCTGAAAAATCCTTGACTGTCCTGGCAACAGCTATAGATATCAGTATGTTACCAGCCTTCTTCTCAGCATGAATCCAAAACATGCCTCTTACTAGCTACTGTGAAGAAAGTTGACAATCATCCACCAAATATTCTTATGGTAGCAACTTTTTTGTCTAAATCTTAATCACACTTAAGTATCCTTTGAAAAGATTTATAATCTCAGCAACAAAAGCAGATACACTGTAAGTACTTTGTATGCTTACAATATATCAAGAAATTGCTGCTATCTTTTTTTTGCCTGAAACACATGCAAATCTTATTCCATTTTGGTTTTATAAAATTAAATTTGCTATTTATAGGAACTTTGTTCCTGCAGTTTAAGTTGTCTTTATTTTCTGAGTACTTAAACAGCAGAAATGAAATATAATCTTCTTCAGGGAAATTCATTAAGCTTCATTTTTTTGTGCGTGTGTGTTCTGTACTTGTGAACCAGAAACTAATCTAGAATGATTAAAGTTCATTTTTCATTGGAATGTTTTCCTGTATGCTTTCTGCCAATTTAATAATCAGACATATAACGTCAGACTTTCAATCTGTGCTGTTCAGCAGAGTTACTGTGTGAAAAAAGTATTTAAAACAATTAAAAAACTGCAGAACAAATATTATGTACATGTTCCTTTATAAGATGATTCTGTTTACAGAAAAATAGAAGATATTGACTTCACAACTAATTTCAGGCATTCCAGTGACCAAGGATGATTATTTCCAACATTTTGATTTAACTGTCAAAGCTCTAGCAAAACACTTCACTGGAAATAAGAAATCTCACACAAAAGTTGATTTGATTTAATTTTGCTTCCTTTATTTTGTCTGGCAGCAGTAACCCAGTCTGTTAGCAAAGGATGTATCCAAAGGATATATCTTAGACTGAGGCAAAGATTTTGGAACATACTCTCGTCTTTCTCTTTTCTGTTCCCTTTTTCATCCTTAAATATTGTAACTTGGATCCACATTATTCTTCTATATATTTTTTTCTTATGGAAACAAAGCCAAATATGAAGTCTGGGCTTTCAGTGGTAGTGGATTTTGTAGGCCATTGCCAGAAGAGGAAGACAGAGAGAAAGGGAACATGTTTTTTTCCAAGAGCAGCAAACTGTCCAATTCAGTTTCTCAATACCATGGATGGGGTAGAAGGGTCAACAGTGATTCCAAAAGCCCTACACGAGGAAGGAGTATGGTATCGTGAAGCTGTGCATCATGTTCTACACGTGGCACATGCCTTCTACAGCATCAGCTGTGTCAATGTGCTGTTGATCTGAGGTGTGATGGCACAAAATGCTGCAATCTTAAAGCCAAGTGGAAAAGTGAGAACATGTCTCTCTGATGTGCAAGTCTTACCACAAGGGCAGCTGCATGTTAGTGGGATTTCTTGACTACCAGGCCAGCTGTCTCACAGTCAGAAATTCAGAGACAGGACATGACTCTGCCTGGATGAAGATGTGCCCAAAACTTCTCAAACCATGTACATATAGCACTTCAGCATCTCATACCACCATGTTTCCTACTCCATAGCAATAATTGTGTTGTCTTTCTGTCACACGTATTAATGACATGCACTGCAATGTATGTAAAGTAATATTATGTTTTCATTCTGGAACTGAGTTACTATATGACTAAATAACTATTTAAAACCTTCTCAGGTCCCAGTGACCTCTAACCTTCAGTGCAACAGTACTGCTTAGGTCAGCTAACCTGAGTGTCCAACTCCATGTGTGACTTCCTTTAGAGGCACTGGCAACCTTGGCAAAATCCAGGTCAGACCAAGGTTCAGACTCAGCTTCTTTTTTTTCACTCCATTGGGCCTGGAACAACAACAGCCATCTTTGAACAATTTCAGATTCAGAAGAAACTCTGTCCTGCTTTGAGGTACATCAGGGATGACCCAGCCTACACATCAGCAGACAAAACTGCTATAGACACCTTCACATGGTTTGGCTGTACAAACTCTCTGCTGTTAAGAACATCATTTGCATTATTTTATTGCTAGGTTTGGCAAATATAATGCATATAATGGATTAGGGCACTATGTTATATGCCAGAAGAGTTTGTAAGAATTGTCTAAAAACAGTGATATCCAAAGATGTAGAGTGTCTGCCCTATTATTAGTTTTTAGCGCTTCAGTATTAGATGTCATTTTTATTTCAAGCTAAAATTGATGACTCTTGCAAAGCTAATAATTAAAATAAGCCATATTCACTGCTTCTAAAATGGAGTCTATTAGATATTTAATCAGGTCTTCTACATGACCTCTGAAGGGTAAATTTATCTTCTTAAGTCTTCTCTGACACTTATTGATGTTATTTAGTATTTGTGTATATTAGTGAGAGTTGCATATTAAGCCCTGTCCCAACTTTGAAAGAAAGATGCTCTGAGGAGTATATTTGAACTCTGTGGCGTTCAGAGTCCAAAAAGAGACAAATTGCTAAGGCAAAATGAATAACCAGTGGGAATTTAAAACATATATACGTGTGTGTGTATACATATGAGTCAGCGAGTTCAGTGAAAGCTGCAGAACAATGTAATGGATTTTGTTTAAATAAGTGAAAAATGGTTTAGAGATATAATTATTCTACTCCTCAGTAAGGCTGTTTTTCATTTTTGGCGTTATTGCCTTTAGTATGCGTTCAGTCCTTAGGGAAAATTATTTTATTTGAACTACTGCATTTTTGTGTGTGCAAGTAATGAACTATCTCGAATCTGCTGCTGGAGTATGGTTTATTTTTAATGTAATCTTTAACATGAACACATCTCCAGTTCTAACTGTATTTTTTCAGTTTTAAAAATTACAAAAAATTAATTTGGAATTGAAGAAACACAAAGTAGGACTATGCCCTTGTCCTGGGTTCAGCTGGGATAGGATTAATTTTTCACAGAAGCTGGGAGCTGGGCACAGCCAAAGGGATATTCGATACCATGCTGACATGCTGACTTCATGCCCGGGATATAAGGGGGAGCTAG
>VZTO01016574.1:0-19285 GCA_013400615.1 Syrrhaptes paradoxus | reverse complement strand
AAGTTGATTTGATTTAATTTTGCTTCCTTTATTTTGTCTGGCAGCAGTAACCCAGTCTGTTAGCAAAGGATGTATCCAAAGGATATATCTTAGACTGAGGCAAAGATTTTGGAACATACTCTCGTCTTTCTCTTTTCTGTTCCCTTTTTCATCCTTAAATATTGTAACTTGGATCCACATTATTCTTCTATATATTTTTTTCTTATGGAAACAAAGCCAAATATGAAGTCTGGGCTTTCAGTGGTAGTGGATTTTGTAGGCCATTGCCAGAAGAGGAAGACAGAGAGAAAGGGAACATGTTTTTTTCCAAGAGCAGCAAACTGTCCAATTCAGTTTCTCAATACCATGGATGGGGTAGAAGGGTCAACAGTGATTCCAAAAGCCCTACACGAGGAAGGAGTATGGTATCGTGAAGCTGTGCATCATGTTCTACACGTGGCACATGCCTTCTACAGCATCAGCTGTGTCAATGTGCTGTTGATCTGAGGTGTGATGGCACAAAATGCTGCAATCTTAAAGCCAAGTGGAAAAGTGAGAACATGTCTCTCTGATGTGCAAGTCTTACCACAAGGGCAGCTGCATGTTAGTGGGATTTCTTGACTACCAGGCCAGCTGTCTCACAGTCAGAAATTCAGAGACAGGACATGACTCTGCCTGGATGAAGATGTGCCCAAAACTTCTCAAACCATGTACATATAGCACTTCAGCATCTCATACCACCATGTTTCCTACTCCATAGCAATAATTGTGTTGTCTTTCTGTCACACGTATTAATGACATGCACTGCAATGTATGTAAAGTAATATTATGTTTTCATTCTGGAACTGAGTTACTATATGACTAAATAACTATTTAAAACCTTCTCAGGTCCCAGTGACCTCTAACCTTCAGTGCAACAGTACTGCTTAGGTCAGCTAACCTGAGTGTCCAACTCCATGTGTGACTTCCTTTAGAGGCACTGGCAACCTTGGCAAAATCCAGGTCAGACCAAGGTTCAGACTCAGCTTCTTTTTTTTCACTCCATTGGGCCTGGAACAACAACAGCCATCTTTGAACAATTTCAGATTCAGAAGAAACTCTGTCCTGCTTTGAGGTACATCAGGGATGACCCAGCCTACACATCAGCAGACAAAACTGCTATAGACACCTTCACATGGTTTGGCTGTACAAACTCTCTGCTGTTAAGAACATCATTTGCATTATTTTATTGCTAGGTTTGGCAAATATAATGCATATAATGGATTAGGGCACTATGTTATATGCCAGAAGAGTTTGTAAGAATTGTCTAAAAACAGTGATATCCAAAGATGTAGAGTGTCTGCCCTATTATTAGTTTTTAGCGCTTCAGTATTAGATGTCATTTTTATCTCAAGCTAAAATTGATGACTCTTGCAAAGCTAATAATTAAAATAAGCCATATTCACTGCTTCTAAAATGGAGTCTATTAGATATTTAATCAGGTCTTGTACATGACCTCTGAAGGGTAAATTTATCTTCTTAAGTCTTCTCTGACACTTATTGATGTTATTTAGTATTTGTGTATGTTAGTGAGAGTTGCATATTAAGCCCTGTCCCAACTTTGAAAGAAAGATGCTCTGAGGAGTATATTTGAACTCTGTGGCGTTCAGAGTCCAAAAAGAGACAAATTGCTAAGGCAAAATGAATAACCAGTGGGAATTTAAAACATATATACGTGTGTGTGTATACATATGAGTCAGCGAGTTCAGTGAAAGCTGCAGAACAATGTAATGGATTTTGTTTAAATAAGTGAAAAATGGTTTAGAGATATAATTATTCTACTCCTCAGTAAGGCTGTTTTTCATTTTTGGCGTTATTGCCTTTAGTATGCGTTCAGTCCTTAGGGAAAATTATTTTATTTGAACTACTGCATTTTTGTGTGTGCAAGTAATGAACTATCTCGAATCTGCTGCTGGAGTATGGTTTATTTTTAATGTAATCTTTAACATGAACACATCTCCAGTTCTAACTGTATTTTTTCAGTTTTAAAAATTACAAAAAATTAATTTGGAATTGAAGAAACACAAAGTAGGACTATGCCCTTGTCCTGGGTTCAGCTGGGATAGGATTAATTTTTCACAGAAGCTGGGAGCTGGGCACAGCCAAAGGGATATTCGATACCATGCTGACATGCTGACTTCATGCCCGGGATATAAGGGGGAGCTAGNNAAGTTGATTTGATTTAATTTTGCTTCCTTTATTTTGTCTGGCAGCAGTAACCCAGTCTGTTAGCAAAGGATGTATCCAAAGGATATATCTTAGACTGAGGCAAAGATTTTGGAACATACTCTCGTCTTTCTCTTTTCTGTTCCCTTTTTCATCCTTAAATATTGTAACTTGGATCCACATTATTCTTCTATATATTTTTTTCTTATGGAAACAAAGCCAAATATGAAGTCTGGGCTTTCAGTGGTAGTGGATTTTGTAGGCCATTGCCAGAAGAGGAAGACAGAGAGAAAGGGAACATGTTTTTTTCCAAGAGCAGCAAACTGTCCAATTCAGTTTCTCAATACCATGGATGGGGTAGAAGGGTCAACAGTGATTCCAAAAGCCCTACACGAGGAAGGAGTATGGTATCGTGAAGCTGTGCATCATGTTCTACACGTGGCACATGCCTTCTACAGCATCAGCTGTGTCAATGTGCTGTTGATCTGAGGTGTGATGGCACAAAATGCTGCAATCTTAAAGCCAAGTGGAAAAGTGAGAACATGTCTCTCTGATGTGCAAGTCTTACCACAAGGGCAGCTGCATGTTAGTGGGATTTCTTGACTACCAGGCCAGCTGTCTCACAGTCAGAAATTCAGAGACAGGACATGACTCTGCCTGGATGAAGATGTGCCCAAAACTTCTCAAACCATGTACATATAGCACTTCAGCATCTCATACCACCATGTTTCCTACTCCATAGCAATAATTGTGTTGTCTTTCTGTCACACGTATTAATGACATGCACTGCAATGTATGTAAAGTAATATTATGTTTTCATTCTGGAACTGAGTTACTATATGACTAAATAACTATTTAAAACCTTCTCAGGTCCCAGTGACCTCTAACCTTCAGTGCAACAGTACTGCTTAGGTCAGCTAACCTGAGTGTCCAACTCCATGTGTGACTTCCTTTAGAGGCACTGGCAACCTTGGCAAAATCCAGGTCAGACCAAGGTTCAGACTCAGCTTCTTTTTTTTCACTCCATTGGGCCTGGAACAACAACAGCCATCTTTGAACAATTTCAGATTCAGAAGAAACTCTGTCCTGCTTTGAGGTACATCAGGGATGACCCAGCCTACACNTGATGTTATTTAGTATTTGTGTATGTTAGTGAGAGTTGCATATTAAGCCCTGTCCCAACTTTGAAAGAAAGATGCTCTGAGGAGTATATTTGAACTCTGTGGCGTTCAGAGTCCAAAAAGAGACAAATTGCTAAGGCAAAATGAATAACCAGTGGGAATTTAAAACATATATACGTGTGTGTGTATACATATGAGTCAGCGAGTTCAGTGAAAGCTGCAGAACAATGTAATGGATTTTGTTTAAATAAGTGAAAAATGGTTTAGAGATATAATTATTCTACTCCTCAGTAAGGCTGTTTTTCATTTTTGGCGTTATTGCCTTTAGTATGCATTCAGTCCTTAGGGAAAATTATTTTATTTGAACTACTGCATTTTTGTGTGTGCAAGTAATGAACTATCTCGAATCTGCTGCTGGAGTATGGTTTATTTTTAATGTAATCTTTAACATGAACACATCTCCAGTTCTAACTGTATTTTTTCAGTTTTAAAAATTACAAAAAATTAATTTGGAATTGAAGAAACACAAAGTAGGACTATGCCCTTGTCCTGGGTTCAGCTGGGATAGGATTAATTTTTCACAGAAGCTGGGAGCTGGGCACAGCCAAAGGGATATTCGATACCATGCTGACATGCTGACTTCATGCCCGGGATATAAGGGGGAGCTAGAGGGAGAGGGGTGGGGGGTCTTTGTGAAGCTCTTGGTGGTGAGAAGGTTTCCATTGTGTCAGTGTTTTCATTGCATTCTGTTTCTTATTATTATATTCTCCTTTTTCTCTTGTTGTATTATTAAAATCTGTTGTTACCTCAACTCACAAGGTTCTACCTTTTTTTTTTTATCCTTTTCCCATCTTACCGGGAGGAGGGAAGGCCGGCAGGGGAGGGGAGGGAATGATCCTGTGGTGGCGGCCCTGACCCAAGATAGTCCTGGATTTTTTGTCCATTAATTTCATATTAGGAGACACTTCTGAAAAGAGTAATCCTGGAGCAGAGCACTTTCATCTCTGTCCATAGTCTCACATGGTCTCTGTGCACTTAGTAAAACTTAGTAAACTTCCATTTGCATCCAATAGCATTAAAATCAAATGAACTTCCGTTTCCAAGGGATGTCTCTAGTCACATGGGCTTTCCATGTACAGTTAATAAATACATAAACTGAACTGCCTTTCTTTTTTCTTAGTTACATGTGCTTCTTTTTTCCCCTCACTGTGCCTTCTTCACTTTGGGTAGGACTTTTCCTCCTGGTGTTGCTGGTAGTTCTAGTAATATTATTCTGAGACCTAATGGTGGTTCTTTTCCTGACTACAGCTGTGACTGCTCTTTATTCTCTCCTGGTTGCCACAAACCTTTGATAGCAGCCTGTTCCTACATTTTGACTTGGACGTGATAAGGAAGAAAAGAGAAAAAAAAGGTGAGATGATTAGAGAGTGCTCACTGTGTTCTGTTTACGTTATCCACTGCTTTTTATCATTCAGACCAAATACTGATCTCTGAAATCTCTTAAAATGTGTCTTGAATGTTGCTCCTCAGAACACAGGTCTGGCAAACTTGGCCCATGATAACTGTGTGTAGATCTCTGCCCTTTCTTAACGGTTATTTTAGTGTAAGATCTTGCTAACCCTTCTATTGACCATCAAACAATTTTCAGCCCAGATTTCCCCAAGGATATCAGACAGCTGTTTAAATATGAATCAGCCAAGCCAACAGCCAGGCAGAGAGGTGCTGAAAACTAGCTGTTCAGAAATGTCAGGGAGAAGATAGTGTTTGATACCTCAACTAAATGCAGCCCTAAGTTGTCTGCATGTATGAGATAGAGGCTCACAGCCTGAAAGCCTTTCAAAGGCTTGGATTTCTACTGAAAATCTTTGTAATGACAACTTCAGAACTAAGAAATAGAAGTTTTAAAATCTTTTTTTTTTTTTAAAGAGTGAACATGTTATGTTTTTGAGTATGATCAGCTGATACTTCAAAACAATAGATTTTTTCAATTGGGCATACTTTCAAGAAATTACCCAATCTGAAAGCCAAATATGCTGCTTTAGATCATGGACAGTAAATGATCTAAGGATTATTTTTCCTTCTCCCACCTACTCTTAACTTAACCTTGCTACTTTCATTGCCATTTCTGTATCCTAATTTTCTTTTTTCTCTACATAGGTGAAGTTGCTCATGGTTTCTGTTTTTTTTCCCTTCACAAAAACTTTTTATTTTATGTGAAGTTCAATATGTAATTCATTCTGGCCATGATGTTGTGACAGAAATGGTGTCTGTGCAGCTGTACAATATTGAGACTAAGCCATTCACTTTTAATCAGTGAGCCTTGGGTTACATTGATTTCTGTAGGAGACTGAGACGACAGATCATGGAATGCCTCCACACAGTCCAGTTCTTAAGGCTGACAAAATTGCAGAGCTCTTAATAGTTCAGGGATTGACCTAGTTTGTGATGGCAAATGGTCCCATAACCAGTTAGTGATATGTATGCTGAGTGGAAATAACATAGAATTTGTGCAGAAGATACTGTAATGTTGTAAAATGTAAACACTGATGAGAAAGTGTTAAAGCATGTAATGGAAAAGAAAACTGTCTATGCTTTAAAATCAAACCTAGAATGATTCTGTGTGTTGTTTTCTGTATGCTACTGAAATATTTTTAACAGAATGTTGTTACTATGAGCCCTGTTGACCTTAACTTCTGCTATATACCTTCTTTAATTTCATCCTACATGAAGTATCTATAGACTTCTACGTAAAAACACATCTTAAGTTTGAACCTTAGAAAGACTTGCTTGTATCACATCTACATGCCTCAACCATATCTTTTAAAGCTATAGGTGGTCCTTTGGTCCTTGGTGAACTGTGACTCACACCTCAAGTCACAATGTTAATTAAGACAGTAATTTTTAACTTAAATAATTTAATTTACATTATTAAATTTAATATATGCATATCTATTAGACATGTACTGTTAGTTCAAGAAAAAAAAAGAATATTTATGTCATAGAACTGTAGAAGACATGGGTGTTAAGGAACATTAAAGCCAAGTACAACGTCCTTCACAGGGCAATCCCAAGCACAAGTACAGGCTGCATGGAGAATGGATTGGGAGCAGCCCTGAAGAGAAGGGCTTGGGGGNTTCTCCCCTTCTACTGTGCTCTTGGGAGACCGCACCTAAGTACTGCGTCCAGCTCTGGGGCCCCCAAAATAAAAAGACATGGACCTGTTGGAGTGGGTCCAGAAGAGAGCCACGAAGACAGTCAGAGGGCAGGAAAACCTCCCATACAAGTACAGGCTATGAGAGTTGGGGTTGTTCAGCCTAGAGAAGAGAAGGCTCCAAGGAGACCTTATAGCAGCCTTCCAGTACTTCCAGGGGGCCTACAGGAGAGATGGGGAGGGACTCTTTATCGTTACCTTACCTAGCATTACCTTTCCCATACATTGCAGGATGGAAGCTATGTTTTAATAGGATCTGGTTCAGTTCTGACACATGAAACTTGTCACATTGACAGAACATTGATTGGTTTAAGGTACTTTCAGCATCACTGTTTTTCAAGTTTCTGCTCATATGTACTTTGTATATATTTCACATTACAGTCTCTTCAGAATAACAGCCTGCATCTTACAATATGAATAGTTTTACTATTCTTCTGGCTGTCATGCTAGCCTTCCCAGTGCCTCTGTTTCATGTGTGAGTCTTCACTGATGCTTCCTACATTTTTTGGTCATTAATGAAGATGTAGGCTAAAACTTGACATAATATTTATTTTGTCAGTGATTTGCTTGAAATGTGTCTAGACTGATTCATTGACATTTCATGTTTTTCTTGATTACTTGTCAACAAATGATGACAAATAATTTTTCTTGCTTTCTAATTAGATAAGTAACTTGTATGTTACAGTAATGCCAGTATGTTGGATTCAAGGATGTCTAATTAATTTCTACAAGTGGATCTTTATATCTGTAGAATCACAGAATATCTCAGGTTGGAAGGGACCCATAAGGATCATTGAATCCAACTCCTTGCTCCTCGTTGGACTACCTAAAACCAAATCATATGATTAAGAGTGTTGTCCAGATGCTCCTTGAACTCTGAGAGGCTTGACACCATGACCACTTCCCCAGGAAGCCTGTTCCACTGACTGACCACTCTCTCAGCGAAGAATTAGAATTAGAATTCCAAGCATCCAAATTCAAAAGGTAGGTCTAGGGTCGCAACATTGTCTTTAAAGTCTTAACAGGAAGAAAGGAAATTGGATTTGACTTGATCAAAAGTTCATATTCCTTCTAACAGGAAGAGAAGTCCACGAAAAATCTGTTTTCCTGACCCTGGGAAATAGTCTGTGTGTACACATCTGTACTCCAAGCTATTTATTTAAGTGTTATTACCTCAGAGTTACAGAAAAAAAAAAAAAAAAAAAGAAGCCTTCATTTGAATTCTGTGGTCGTACAAAACCAGAAAAACACCCTGGAGAACTAAGAGATGCAAGTTTTGAGCTTTTGCAATACTGCCATCCAACTGATTGTAAGTGCCTAGTAAGTCAAAGCCCCATTTCTGCCACTTTTACACATATGGTAATGCCATAAAGCAGAGTGAGAAGAAACTCAACAACAGGAAACAGACTTCGATATTTGGCTTTCATTTCTCAGAATATTTGAAGAGATTTTTGTACAAAACTGGAGCTTCTATTTAATTTATTCTCACTGAAACATCTGAATAATACCATTTGCTTTAATGGCAATTCTATAGCCCAGTTTGTATTTTCAGATTTAATTCTGAATCAGAATACTTTCCAAGCCACAGGTTGGATGATTTTTTTTTCTAGCTTGTAATACAAGGAATTCTTTGACACACAGAGAAGTGATGGAAGTAATCCACTCTTTTTTTTTTTTTTCCAAATGGGAGAATAAATCTGATTATCTGAAGTTATTTATTTATTTCCCAGCAATTACAATTTTTGATATAGCTACAAAGAAAAAAAGAGCAGTATATTGAGGGTTTTTATTTTTTTAATTAACCATTTTAAGACTGAAATTACCTGGCTGTTCTTTTAAACTATAGCTTCAATGTGTCAGTCAAGGAAAGTGAAGCATACCAGCAGCAAGCATAGGTCAGTTACATACAGATTGGTTTTCCATTTCGCAAGTAACAGTCACCTTATGCCAAAAATAGTAGAGGTGGCTTTCAAGGACAGATTGAGTTGCATGAGAAGAAAGTTCTCACTCCGTGTGAGAACTGGTTAGTTCAGTCGCTAAAGGAACTTCAGAAGCAAGCATGGACACATAAGGGCCTTCTCCAACACCTATGAAGGCAGTGAAACGACTTCATCAGTTCAATGGATTATAGAACCAAATGCAAATGGTTCCCAAATACTTAGTACCACTTCACTACACATTTGATTTACAATATCTGCTTTGTTTCAGTAGGTGCAGAAACATTTAAATGCTTCAAAAACTAGGACAAAAAGGGGAGCAGAATGTATAGAGAAACATGGGTAAAATTTTTATTAGAAAGCACAATAATTATGCTGTATTTATTCATTACTAAAACCAATGATTAGCAACCTGACTACTACAACCTTTTGGTATGCTTCTTACCTTTAATTTTAGTTATCATATTTTGGTTCTAAATTTTATTAACCCTGGAATCATTCTCATTCATATGGTGTGCAATCTACTCATACGAATAATGATAATTTACAGGTGTGGAAAAGTGAACTCTAATTGACATGTAATGATAATTTAAAGACAGTTTAATTGCAGGAAGTTCATACGTTGTGGGCCAAAATTTAATGAGTAATGAATGAAAATCAGAAAAAGAAAAATCCCTTTCTGCGTATTTTACTTATTTTGTGCAAGTTAGCCTCTTTCATATTTTAAGTGATCTACATTGAAGGAATGACTAAAGGTCTGAAGATGAAGTAATTCTTACTAGAAGAGTCTGTATTTTAAATATTTGTTAGTAGAAAGAATCTAGATGTATGAACTTTAAAGACATACAAGATCCTAAAACAAGCATAAAAATTCCTATTTATTTTGCCAAGATTATGTATACTGATCAATAGAGATCTGTTAGTGTACAAGAAAAAGTATTTTTAAGGGAAATTACTTCCATAAATGTGATTCAAGAACATTATGTGTGGTCCTAATATACAGGATTTTAAGTCACTTACTCCAGCTCCTTATTGCTCTTAGAAAGCTCTCTTTGGTGTTGCATCTGTATCTCCCTTCTAATTTAATCCTGCCTTCTCGTTTTAAAACTAGTACGTGTTCAGAACAATCAAATTCTCTCTTCCAGACTCAAGAACCCCAGTTCCTCCAGTCATTTCTCAGAAGACATCTGTTCTAGGTCTCTGATCATTTTAGTTTCTGAAATTTACCATTGTTAAGTAGACTGGATGGATGATTTCCCATGTTGTATATGTTTATTAGTTTGTACATGTCTCTTTGTATGATATTTGACTGTTTTGCAGCAATATGATATTGTTGACTTAAGCACAACAGGTGATCATTAGTAATTACTAGTTATTTTCTGAAGAACTCATTGCTTGGCAGTGCAGCTGACTATTACTGCCTGCTTCACACAAGCTGCTTCTTATTTCTCTTATATGTCAAGGTCATTCTGTATTCTTGTCCTATAAAAGATACACTTTCCCCTGAAAGAACCACCTGAAAGTACCCCTGAAGAAGTAGCACAACTTTTCTCCATCAGCCAAATCACTGATGGAAATATTGAGTAGCATCAGATTCAGGAGCTCACCTGAAACATGCTTCCACTCTGACTCTTCGAGGAGTGAATAAACTCTAATTGCAAGTGTACCTACTGAACTTTATATTGTAATTTTTGTTACTCATCCATTTGTAGCTTGCTGTTTTTCCAGCTATTCTTTCTTTTTTCTATTCCTAAGGATTGTGAATTCTTTCATTATGTCATATAACTTTCATTCTGTCCTTGTATTCTTGTCTAAGTCATGGTTACTGATCAGAATCAAACCTAGAAGAGCCCAAACCATGACTGGGATTTTCTAATAAAGTTTTGCTGTGGTTGTACAGCATCTGACACACTAAGAAATGCTCATGGGTGCTATAAAATAGCACTACTCTGCTCTTGATGCAAAGTTTTAAGTTATACTCCTCCAACAGAAAATTATGGTCTCTTTTTAACCCTTTTCAAAATTATCTGCATAACCTCAGCTAGCGTAGGTTAATCCAGAAGTTTAAGACACCTTCTTTATTTCCTCTAAGACTCTTTTAATAAGGGATTTTAAGAATCCTCCTCCTCTTTTTCTGTCAGATATTCTTTAGGGAAACAAAAGAAAAGCTAATATTAGCCTTACTATTTCTCTGATGGTTCTATGTCTCCTAAGTTGCTTTCCACACAGCAATGTCAGTAACATCTGTCATGAAGAAACATATGTGTTGTTCCTTTTGGAACCTTATTTCTAAAAAGATGCACTAACTCTGCTTGTCAGGCTTAAGAAAACATTAAAAAAATCAAGTTCATAACAGCACATTTTATCTGGATGTTTACATTTGTTTTTATTTCTTTTTAAGATATAAAAATATCGTTAAAATTTGACGCTGCCAAAAGTGGAAGGCAGCGGCAAATACTAAAATATCTCTTTCCCTGATGCCATAGTATTATTTTCTGTCTATTGTTGCAAGCCTTTAATTCTATTTTCTTGTGTGTTTTTTATCAAACCACACCACACAGCTAAGATTGAGGATATAGCCCAGCTGAATGAGATTTGGAATTACAAACAACCACTGTAAAGGTGTTGGAGACCAGTTGGGCTGGTAAACAGTGAGACCCCACCTGGAGTACTTCATCTAGCTCTGGAGTCTTCAGCACAGGAAAGACATGGACCTGCTGGAGTGACTCCAGAGGAGGGCCACGAAGATTGTCAAAGGGCTTCAAGGGGGCATCTAGGAGAGATGGGAAGGGACTCTTTATTGAGGAGTGTAGTGATGGGACGAGGCGGAATAGTTGTAAGCTGAAAGAGGGTGGATTTAAATCAGATATTAGGAAGAAATATTTTACTCTGAGGGTGGTGAGGCACCGGAACAGGTTGCCCAGAGAAGCTGTGGATGCCCCATCCCTGGAGGTGTTCCTCCCTCAGGCTGGATGAGGCTTTGAACAACCTGGTCTAATGGGGGGTGTCCCTGCCCATGGCAGGGGGGTTGGAACTAGATTATTTTTAATGTCCCTTCCAACCCAAACCGTTCTATGATTCTACGATTCTACGAAAATACAATGAAGTTTCAATGTGAGTGAAAAGCACATGTAGTCAGTTTACATGTCTGCCATAGTGAATGACAACACAGTAAGATAATCAGAGGAAGGAAACCTACATACAATAAGAGATTTCAGAATTTATAAAACAGAATTGTGACCCCTCCGCACAATTTCAGTGGAAAATGTTGCCTTTAACACTATTAAATGACAAATGAGGATGAATAAACTGTTCCAGGCCACTTTTCCTGAAACAGGCACATGGTCTTATTCAAACAGGAACTTGTTTAAATGCAAAGAGTAGGATGTTTTTGTCATAGATCTGTAGTGACTTTTATAAGGATATGAACGTTAAAAATGACACCACTAGAGATATTAAGTATTTTCCCTGGACTAGAATAAATTGCAAATGCCTGTTGTATACCACAGTGTAATAAGAGTTTGCAGAGCACCTATTGCTGTTGCTATGCATTAAGGAACACTTCAGAAATATCTGTGAGGTTTTCTGTAGTTAACAAATAATGAAGAAAGCTGACTGGACCAACTGGCTCCACCAAGCCTTAGCCCTGGTAACTTGTGATGCTTAGGGCTCTCAAGGCATCCCTCAACACCAACCCTCATGAAAAAATTCTGTTTCACAACAAAGTTGCACAATTATCCAAACAGGGAATGTGCACAGCCCCATGTGCATCTAGATAAAAACACACTGTGAAGGTGTGTCAGTCAGTGGCCATGTAAGAAGGACCCTAGCTAGAACATGGAAGGGGAAGATATGTGGGAAAGCCTTACCTTTTGAAAGCGTGAGTACTTCTGAGCAGAAGTTAACATCCTGATTTTAGAGCAAGAGCTTTCTCGGCCTTCTTTTGTTCAAGGTGCTTCAAGGAAAATAGAAAGAGCAATTAATACCCATACATTGTCACATGATTTATTTTCCAAAAAGCTGTGTTCGTAAAGGTACCCTACTTGTAATGGTGATGATTTGGGCAATTTTTAATATTGAGTCAGAGAATAGTGGCACAGGTTGAAACCTAATTACTTCTGCGGTTTTCATTTTCTTTCAAACTGACGACTACCTTTAAACTCCCCCTTAGCTGGTTGCATTGAAAAGGAACAGTCAGAAATGTTATACTTACTATACAATTCTTATGCAACATATGTGTATGTATATACACATAGTGCACATACACAACACATTTTTTACATACCGTGGGCCTGTCAAACTCTCCAACACAGGATGCAGTGTTACAATCTTGATGAAAAGCCTGGACTTAACTTTTTTTTTTGACTAGTATGGAAGAGCATGTTCTGCATTTTAACACTGTTTGGTAGTGCACAAAATAGCTAAGGAGAACAGGTCTGCCATCCATCATCACCTTTTCATTAAACATGGTAATTGCAGAGCTCTAGTAGACTGGTTGTTAAATCCTAGCCCAAGAGAGAATTCTCTGAATTTACACCTGAATTACTAGAGGATTTTTTTGAAAGTTAAAATCTCACAATCAAAGGAAAGTGCAACACACTTAACAAAATGTCACATCGATTTCTGACAGTTAAAAAACTGTAAATACAGCTTTTGATATTACATATTATTTCATTCTTTAGCCTTCAAGAAAAGCTAATATGGAGTAACAATCATGATAAAAGCAATGCTTTTGTTTTTAACCTTTGAAACACTACGTGAGATTACATTAAAAAATTCAGCCACTTTGGTTTTTCTTTTCTTGTTGCAGAACAGATTGATAATCCTCCTACATCAGTTTTTGGTTTAGTATTTATGGTGTAGATATTCCTTTTTTGAAACTAAACAGCATTCTAAACGAGGTTTTATTTTAATTAGTCAATTTGTTATAAAGCTGTGAATTGCACTGGTATCACAGAACATAGTTCCACAGGTGGTGATACAAAAAACTCCTATTATTTTAATACTCTGTTTAACCTCCACTGCAGTAAGAATAAAAATGCAACTAAAACATGGATGCTGATGAGCACTGGTGAAAACTAGTATGGCGAGCTACACGCTTCAGTAATATGCCGACATCATTAAACAATAGATGTACATACCTCTCCTGCTTACAAGAATGGTAGCCCAAGGGAAGAGATTCAAGAAAATATTTGTACACACAAATCGTAATATCCCTGGCAGAAGTTAGGGTGATATATACTACTGGGGGAAGAAGTTAAAAAATACCTTTCCATTTCACAATAGAGGCAAGAAGGTGTACAGAGGGTAGAGGACTTATTTACACTGTAACTTAATCTGAAGGAAAACAGAGCATGAGATAAATTCTGGACAACTTTGAAAAGCTGTAGAAATGCTGGGCTAAAGCTAAATAAGCACAAACACGGATATTATTTCTAACTGAAATTACAAGTATGAGTGAAAACGAACTCACAGAATAGACAGACACAATCCAGCAAAGTCATTGCCAGTATAACTATTCCAGTTTCTTGCACTCAAATTTCATGGGCTGGGCCCATGAAAAACTTGCCCGGAGGACAGAAGGTGAAGAAGTTTGCTTGAAAAGCGATAGTTTCAGTATTTTTGTTTCAGTTTGAGTATTAACTTTGTTTACTTCATGAAATGTAGTGTTGGGGTACTTATATTGTACCCCTTGAGGTGTATAAAACACATGGTTGTGCTTGAATATAAAGAGATTAAATGAGCTGTGCACTGTCCTAGTGCTATAAGTGGTTCTGCAAGGAGGCTGCAAGGATGGGTCACGAGCTGATTCCTTACATATTCTTGCACTAGCACCCACCATGAGAGCATCAGCACAGGTGTGATGGGTTTACCCTTGGCTGGGAGCCAATGCCACACAGACCACTCTCTCAATTCCCCCGCACCAGCCCTGAGGATGGGGCAGGGAGAATTAAAGGTGTAAAGGGAAAAAGGACTCGTGAGTTGAGATAAGAACAATTTAATAACTAACCTACAATACTATTTAAAATAATAGTATATACAAATATACAAATGAGTGATACACAGTGATACTGTGCCCTCCAGCCGATGACCAAGCTAATGAAACTGGAGCAGGGAGAGTCCCAAAACCACACTCCTAGAAGAGGGATAACAGTCCAAGCATCCCAGACTGAGAGCTGACCCAGGGGGAGAGAAGGCCTTGGGAGAGGGACCACCTGGAGTGAGATGACCTGGAGCAAAAGAGATCTGAAACAAAAAGGGACAAGCTTCCCAAGGGTCCTTAACTATATAATGAACATGATGTGTATGTTATGGAATGGATTATTGGACACTTTGGGTCTCAAACCCAAAGCTAAGATCAAATCCTGGGCTAGTAACTGGGGCTGTGTCTGCAGACAGCCAGAGAAGCTGAAAGACTTTGGCAGACGTGTAAATATCACTTCTTATCAGCTTTCTTCTGAGCACAAATCCAAAACACAGACTATTGCTAGCTATTACGAAGAAAGTTAACTCTGTCCCAGCTTAACTCAGGACAACAGGGCACCTCAGCACAGGGTTTGTTTCATCTCCCAGCATCATCTGTTTACTAAAAGTGCAACTTGTATTCCACCATTGTTACAAAATAGTGTTTTCACTTTTAACTGCAAATACTATTTATACAACAGCACTTCCTCTCTTTCATACAATGCACAATTGCTAGAACAGTGAGTTCAACTACCATATATTTGGTAAGGCACTAATACTATGTAGGATGCTATACAGAACATGGAAAACCAATGTGCTTTCATGGAGACCTTTCATTATGACAGGACAAATGGGCAACAAAGCAGTGTATTTAACTAATTAAATAGAAAATACATTGGGTTAATTTCATTATTTATTGAAAATTTGCATGGCAGAATGTAGATTACAAGGCTTCTGATTATACAAGCTAGTTACATTTTTCAAACCTGGATACATAAAATTACACTTTCATTTGTGCCAAGTTATTTTAAAGGCCTTGGTAGGACAGGAGTGTTATGCTGGGGACTTTTCTGTAGTTCGTTTCATCATCAGCAATTTACATATCGTGACACAATAAATTACTTGCTGAAGAGAGGCAAAAATTCATATGTGCTTATGGACTATGTAGTGCCTCCCTCTTCTACCATTCCATTCCTCTCACATCCCTCCCATACCTACTTCATTTTTTTCCCATGCTGTTTAAACAAATATGTAACTACAATACTTTAGGTGGGGGTCATATGCACAAGTTACTTCCATTTGAAATTTGTTCTGGGAATCGTTCATTCAGACAGACAGATTCAGCTGACATTTTTTTCCTGGGTTCCACCCTATATATAAGGAGAAATAAAAAACTGCAGCACTACAGTCAAGACAGCTCTTTTCATTTTCAGAAAGGTCATAAATGTGCAGAAACTGTTTTGATTTAGGAAGTGTTTTGGCTCTTGTATTTGAACTATAGTGTTGTGAAGAAATTGTGAGCTGAAATTAACCTTTAAATTCCTGTGTCCAGAACATATTAAATTAGCAGTGATCTAACCATCCCAGAAAAGCAAATATAAAACTCAAAATATTATTTCAAGTCTCTTGGGTATTTAATGATTTTCCCATTTTACAACCCTCCCTGCCGCCCCACCCCCATTTAAGGTCTCCTGACATTAAGCTTTTTGTATTTTTGTTGGGTTATCACTTGCTGAGTTGTCAAAGGCATATTACATTTTGATATATTTAGAATACCATTTTTGATAGCAGCTGCCAGGTCACTGACAAGAGTACAGGGGAGTGCTGTGTTATGCTATATGAAACCTGGGTGAATTGTTCTGGAACAGTCAAGTTTCCAAGGAAATGTTTAGATAATGCTTATTAAACTGCAGTTCACTTTTTTTTTTTTTTTTTTTGTGTGACAATCCAACATATTGCCATCTGCCTTTATAAACAGATTGGGAGGAATGAATTGGCTGTGTGACATTTGAGCGTGGTAGGTTCTCTTCACAAATATTCTTCAAGGAGCCTGTAGCTGAGTTTAAATCAACAAGAGAAGAGCCATATGGTTCTCTTATTAAATCATCAATGACTTTTAAAAGGAATTGTGACTTGCTGGAACATAGTTGACTGAACATTTTTATGATTTGTAATCACTCTAGTAGATTTTAAAACAAATCACAATCAGATTTATGGCTTTTCTGTCATGCTTCTAATATATTGCTGTTCACTGAGAAAAGATTTAGAGTATGCAAAGAGAAACAGTTTGTGTGAAACAGATTTGTTTCTTTTTTATGGAGTATACGGATAATCTTCATGAAGATATTAAACTTGAATTTAATTATATTATGTTAATACATACAGTGACACAAGTTTGATTTTACGTATTTTTCTTGTTAGCCATAGATATTATTGGCTGTATTTCCCATTCTCTCAAAGCAGCACAATCTTTCTAACAAGAAAACAAAACCTTTCTGTGTTCATAACAGGATATAACCAAATTCCCAGAAATGACAAGTTGCAGTTGGTAAAATAACAAAAGAAATGCATAGCTGTTCAGTATTGTTATCAGGCTTGTAATGCCTGCTATTTTAGTAAGCCAACCTCTGTGCCATCCTTCCTCTTTTGCTGGCCCTCCCTCCCTGACCCACCTCCCAGTAGCAACTTTGAAAGATGCATTTTGTCCAACCTGTTATGTTTGGCTGAAACCTCTCTCATCATTTTAAGAGGACCCTTAAGTAGGATCATCAGTTCCAATGTATTTTGTGATTGAGCGTTCAGTTTCCTTCCTGGAATTTGAGACCTTCACAGACTTGATCCGAACTCTTAACACACCATGTATCTCCTAATCTCTGTTCAACTCCCTTCTCAGATTCTGTACTCATCTCCTGTCCTGTATTTCCCTCATGAAATACAACACTGTGGGAGGACAGGCTTCTTCGCTGTTCCTGTCATCTGGAACAAAATTCTCCTGCCTCTGTGCTGCATTTCTTCAGTGGTGCGTCCACTTAAAAAAATGAAAACAACCTTTTTCTAGACATATTTATTGTCCTCTCTGTTGCGAAAATGCTTTTATTTTTCTTAGCAGCTATTTTTGTCACAATATTATTTTTGACACAACAATGCTTTATTGGAAGCTACAAAATCTTTTGCAACATATTTTCTATGTATAATTAGCTAGGAACAGGACTGGGTTGTGTATAAATCGTGTCATACATTGCTTTGTGTGATATCTATTTATCAACTAATTAATCTTCCTTTGATTGTTCTGTGTTCCATTTCTATGATTATCTGTCACTCTGTAATTCTTTTCTCTATTTCTTCTGTTTGTCACTCTGCTATCTGTGTGTTTGGTTCAGAATTTTATGACTGAAGGAACAAATTAAGTGCAACTGTTCATACTTCTATAAACTTTATCTTTAATATGCAATATCTGTAGTCATAGATCTGGTTTTAAAGGTCTTCAGTAAAAACTAGTTAAGATCTCCCTAGGCCTGATATTGTGTCTTTTATAATTTTTTAAAGTACATTAGGTCGTCTTCACCTCATTATGTATTCTGCTTAAAAATTCTGGGCCAAATTCTACTTTTGTGACATTAGTAACATATAATGCTATCAGAATCCTGACAATTATATTCATGCTTCTGTGTGCTAGCTTTACATTTTCTCAGGTTGTCCCTCAAGCCACACATGATCACAAACAGTTGAGTAATGGAGCTGTTTCTTGGAAATTGATAGTTTCCAGTTGGAACAAAGTACTCCATACTTATTTAGAGCACCCTGGATAGAAATACATATCAAATAGTGTTTAGTCCCAAAATGATTAAGAAAACCAGAAACAGTGTTTGCTGGAGCTAGTCAGAATGATTCAGTAATGTTGTTTACATACATCAGTGGGTTTTATTATTATTTAATTTTTCTTTTGCATGGATACACTGGTTTTCTGGACTGATGTGCAAAAGATTACATATGGAAATGTTATTTCTACTAGATTTAAGCTATTTATGTTTTATATTTAAATAGGGTGTGTGTTCCAAGTTCCTCTAAATTTGAACAAGAACCAATAACATTCTCAGTTTATATCTCTAATTCTGAATATTTAATTTGAAAACAACAAAAAATGCTCTAGGCCCTTTGTTTACATCAAACATAATTACACAGTGGCCTCCACTAACTGTCTAATCCAGTAATCCAGTGCTGTGTTCACTCTTATGAATCACTGTCAGCGGTAGCCAGGGTGCTTTCAGTAGCAGTTAACAATGCTGAGCATCTTTCAGAAACATTTTGCATGGTGCAGTCTCAAGCTGTTAGATGACTAATAGCTGCATGTTCATATGCAAAATATTCTCTTTACCAGCTTGAATATTCTCTTTACCAGTTTGAAGGGAGCCTAAAAAGTACCCACTAGTTACTGTTTTGTAAGGAAACAGGAGAAACTGTTTAAGATTGACTGCTCTAGCTAAACTTTTTAATGCTTTTGATATACTGAGTGCTCTCACAATTCACCTGATTTCCCTCTCTGTTTTAAACAAAAGAGGGGAATTGCTGGGTTGTTTTGTTTTTGTTTTCATAACAGCTGAAGAAGAGTTAACTGAGATGATTTTAAAAGAAATCTTTCTGTGAGCTTAAAAACTGGAATAGAGACTGATTTCCATTAACAATAGGTGTAAGTATCATCTAACCTCCGTCTGAGCCTTTCCTCTGCCACTGTTCCACACACATACACAACACAGTTTTCTTGGACAAACTAATTTTCAATAGTTTATGCCAACGAAATCCATGAGCAGGGAGATTTGATTCTTCTGTTTCAAAATTAAATATCCCTTGTGAAGGGGGGACGGAACCGG
>VZTO01016573.1:125147-135869 GCA_013400615.1 Syrrhaptes paradoxus | reverse complement strand
CCGGTTGATACTGTTAGACTAAGACCTGTTGTTACCAGAATTGCTGTTTACTGTGGGAATCCTACAGATGAGATGTTACTAATACTTAGTTTTTAGTCCTTCTGCTTTTTTTTTTCCCTGCCCATTTGCTTGCCAAAGTGTCTGAACACAAAACTAATAGCTTTTGTTATTGCTTGAACTGAAGTGCAATACTGGTTTAGAAACCTGTTCATCAACATGTTATTATAAATCACTATCAGGGTTTCGTAGAACTGAAAACAAACTTCTTTTTGTAAGACTAGGAATATTTCTTCTGTGTAGACATTTATCAGCTTGAGACAGATAGATTTATTATGGTAATTAAACTAATTAAGCCGCAGACAATTAAGAAATATTATTCATTTTTATTTGAGCAAATTAGCATGTTTTTTGACTTTTTAATAAATGTCATTGCATAAAAACATAATTAATTATCTGATTACAAGGCAATTATTTTGATTGAAATCCTCTTGCCAGAAGTCCCTATCTTGAGGCAGAGCAACTCTAAATCAAAAAGAGCATCCTTTTACTACGCAGAGCAGAACCTTAGGAGAATTTTCAAGACCAGTAACGCATATGTGCCATTAACAGGAAGAGACTAACATCAGCCCTCCATTCAAATGACGATTATAATTTGTTAACATTGGCTGTTTATCAGTTCAGCAGTTTTACAGTGTAAGAGAAAATCAGCTTCCAGAATTTGTCACTTATCTTGCATCTCAGATCAAGAGTTGATGGCAATGAGTTCAGTGCAACAGAACGGGAAACAGAGCAGTGCTGCTTCTGGAACCTGACTCATTTGACATTTAATTGTATGAGAGTGCCTGTAGTTCTTCATTATAACTGAAAAGACTCATTCTCATCCTCTTCCTTTCCCCTTCCCCCATCTTCCAGAGATCTATATGATTTTACCGTTCTTTAGGTACTGAGAGCTGAAGAATAGTAATTATATTGACAGTTCAGGGTTCACTGATGACGAATTGTAACCTTTAAGAGTTCTTGGGTATTGTGATAGGTGAGTTGTGTTTTAAATACATAGAAGCAGTAGAATGATTTACCTCTCAAAGGAAGAGGATACAGGCATTTTGCAACATGCACTTCATTCTCGATGACAGACACTTCTTCTGTCTTCGATAGCCTTATCATCTACTACACTGCAGAGTAAAGCTGGTTTTCCCCAGTGTGCAAATCAATCCTAAGAAAATATCCTCTTTGTGAGTAATTTCCTGAATATGCAAACTTGAATGCTAACCGTCTATCTCCAAATGGTAATGTGTATGATTGCTTATGCAGAAATAGAGTGCAAGGATTAACATACTACAGATAAATTCCTTTCACTGTGGTTGCAGCCACTGTCTTAATGAACTTATCTGTATTATTTCTTACCTGTCAAAGACTGCAAGAGTGGATTACATTTACTTATTTATCTTTGTAATGAAAATTGTTCAGGACTTCACATAGTCCATTTCTGGAGAATTACTGGGGCATAATAATGAATAATATAATTCAGAAGATGGAGTCAAACTGGATATCAGTGAGGACGTTGCTTGCATGAGGGCAGAAAGATTATTCTTCCTTAATTCATACACAATTGTATTTGTCTTTGGAAAAGATGGTATATTTGGTTTTCACTATTTTCCTCAGGATGTAATGTGACATAACTCTAAGAACAAGCTTGGAGGTAGCACTTGCTGTGGTAACAGTCCAGGTCATAGGAAGGTAAACCTGAATATTTTGCTTCCTGCAGTTTGGTCTGAGTTTGTCCTACAGATTATGGCTGCTTTAAAAAAAAAATCAGAATATTCTTCAGCCACTCCTAAGGTAAGTATGCTACAATGCTGTAGTTATTTTTTTTGCAATAAGACAATTCACAATACTTTCTTCATCTATTATAATGCAAGTAATTAAATGTCACCTGTACTATAATGGATGCATGCACTTTCTGCAACACTGAGGGTATGAAACATACCATTTGAGTTTGCTCAGAAATAGTCAGTTCTGTTGGGAATCTCAAGAGAAAACTCCACAGCAACACTTCCTCTTTTAGAATTGTTCTCATCTCCTTTGGTTGTATCAGCTCTTGCCTTTCTGGCATTTATCAAACTAACACAAGTTTAAAGACGACTTAGTCAACAGTGTAACAATTAGACACACCAGAACAGGTGAAGTAGTGGCTTATGGACTTTGTTGCTGTTAATATTGCTATTATTGGTATAAGTGCAATTTGAGACATAAAAAAATGAATTTTTGCAGAATTATAAATAAATTTTTAATCAACTAGGAGGTCTCTGTGGGGCATATTTTTCTTAGATTTCAAAGAAATGTCAGAATGACTGAAGTCAGAAGAGCACGTCAGAAAAAAAATAGCAAGATGCTGAAAGGTTAGGCTTGATGAGTAAATAATGCATTTGTTGGGTTTTGCTGCTTCAGAAACAATTACGGGAAACTGGCATTTGAAAGCAGCCAAAGTTTTCACTAAAAAAATCACGTTAGATAACTAAAACGTCAGAACTTATGTGGAAAGAATATCATAGAATCATAGAATTGTAGAATGGTTTGGGTTGGAAGGGACCTTAAAGATCATTGAGTTCCAACCCCCTTGCTAAGGATCTGTAAACATAAAGCTAAGTTTAGAAAAAAAAAAACAGATATTCTTCTTTCGTTTGTTGTTATAGTTTAGAAAAGAAGACAGCTGTTGTTTATATCTGGGATGGGATAGATAGAGAGCTGGAAAATATCCATGAACTCTTGTTATTTCCAACCTTAGCACCATGGAGTTGTTGATCATTGAATGATATGGAAGTGAAGCTACCTGTTTCCAGAACTGTGTGAGTAAAAAGTGAGATTACTCATCCAGAGAATTTAGGATTGATGTGAACAGAATTGTCTTTATAATTTTTTTTATATTCTCTTAAAATTCTGAGGGTTTCTGCCAACATTTTCTTTCTTATAAGAAATCGTGTGTAGTGTAGCATAGTAAACCTGTGACATTGCAGTGGGTTTTGCCTTTTAATGAGACCCTCCTCCATACTTCAAATGGCAGTCTTGGAAAAATACTGCCATTAGGTTACTAGTAAACTGTACAGGATTGGTCTTGTGGTCACTGAAAATGTTTATTTTTAGTACACTCACTGACATAGTCTTGGCATATTCTAGCTGCCATTATTCCAGATAGTTACCAGGCATGGTCTGGGATTTGCAGAGGTCAAGATAGGGTAGTATGATAAAAACACTTTGTTTTGAAGGGGAAAATTCACCTTAATGCCTTATATTAAAAGAGTTTTACATCCCCGTGATGGCTTCCGTCATGCTTTCTGGTTATGCTGTCAGAAGAGCAGTGTGTGTATATCCGTACATTTGTACATTTGTACAAACAAGCCATCATGTTTGTGACGTTGAACAGGAACTAATAACGTGTTCTAACAACCTCATCTTTTTTTTTTTTTATAAAGGAGGGCTTTTAACATCACTGCTCAAGGTCTTCTTACAGGTGTGTTTTATTAAAGCATATATAGGAACACATATATATATAGGAACCAGATTTGATTTCTAATCCATGCATTTTGTCATGGTGAAACACGGTTTTTGTGTTAAGTGACTTGTGTTAAGTGACTGATACCAGTGATTGATATCTCTCCATAAGAGAGAGAAATTACATTGCAAATTGTAACCAAATACAAAGAAAAAGTTTTGTAGAACCTCAAAAATTCAAAGAACACACAAAAATACCACTAATGAACTGGTTGTTTATTGTGAATAACAGTACAATACTGAATAACAGTACAATATTTACTATTTTTTTCCTGTATACTCTGGAAGCCTTGTGTCAGTACACGTTATTATATATTGTTACTTTTAGTCTGCATCTTTGAAACAGGAGAATTAAACCATCTGAAATCAGGAAAACAAGGCCATGAGCATACCTTTACTATTGAATAGACTTGGAGTATATTCATCTAATAACAAAACTGGATGCTCCCTTCTGTTAAAATACCTCTTGTTTTTGCACAAATAATTCCAATATCATGATACTGTATAACAAAAGCAGAATATTTAGACATTTTTTTTGGTGTGGGGGTATTCTCTTTTTTGTCCCCCTTGAAGGTCTGGAATCTCCGATGCTGTTTGCCTACTCTCTCGTGCCTAACTGTTCCTTTAATGTGAAGGAACCCCTGGAGGCACTTGTCTGTGCTCAAGGGCTGCCATACTGCAAAGTTTCTGATATAGTGCCTTATTTCCTTAGTTTAACACAGTTCTCCAAACAGTCACAGGAGAATTGAACCAGCTCAATAATTGACTGCATTCTCAAACAGCTATTTAGATTAATAGTGTCAATCCCTACTTCAGTAAAAACAGATAGGAGTTCTTCTATGGTATAGTTTCTGCCATATGTAGTTCTCTGCTGAGAACCAAAACTAATTCAGTCTCAAGGATGCAGACAACACTTACAGCTCTGCAGATGTTGACTGACTATTGCAGTGGATTCTTCCTCAGCAACAGTGCTCTACATTTTGATAAATTATTGAGGTTTCTTCAGGAACAATAGCAATGAAACCATACCATTGAGAATGATGTCATCTTTGTAATGCTTACATCTTTTCAAAATTACGAAGAACAAGAAGGTGGTGCATCTGTTCATCTTCTAATCAGCATTTTCACAATTCTTACGAGTTTGAGATGGATCAAATACTGTCGTTTATGATGTAAGAATTGTGGGAAGGAGATAGAACTGTTTAAGACAGGCTAGAAGTATTGCCATAGAGTCACAAAGGAATGATTTCAAAACTTGAAGTGGAAATTGTGTCTTAATAGTTACAAATTGAAAGAGTGAGCACACAATTTTGTTATATGGATCTATGCATTGACAGAATGCTCTCTGAGATTAAAATGTTTTTAATACTAAAAGTGGTAGTCATTGTGCTCTTCCATGTTGACTTTTCAGTTATAAAAACCTACTTTGGAAAGCAAATTTAGTATTAAAACTCAGAGTTCCTTTTAGATTGTGAGTAGACTGCAAATTATTGAAAATTGTGTTAATTTTGCTCATTGAGGAAAGAGACCTACTGGCAAAAACAGGGAAAAAGTTCTTGACAAACTTCCTAGCTTCACTTTGGGCCCTGGACATAACTGCAGGGTTTATACGAGAGAGAGGATACTTGGCATTTTGCCTCTTTGAGTTTTGAGAGTGCAGGGCACTAGAATCTCTTCTTCTGATTGAGCAAAAACATGTTTACCTGGCCTATGTATTATGTCGAGGACAAGTCCTGCTAATTCCTAGAATGCAGATTTATTTGACATTTGCTTTAATATCTGAAGAGTAGCTTACTGTAATGTCTCTCTGTCAGCAAGTAATTACATTCAGAGCTATGCTCTTGAAGTCAGGTGTCTGCATCCAAACTATTGTCTGAAATGAGAACAAGCTAAGGAGCAGATGTCTCATTTGTATATCCATTTTCCCAGCAACAAGTTGCATGTAATACTGTTAATTAAACTACAATTGTCTCTAATTTTTTAAGAGCTAATAGATCTATTTTTACAAGCAATGTAATCAAGGATAAAATCAAGATTTGCAAGATGTACTAATCTTTCTTTAATTTTTCTGCTATAACAATATCTCTTGGGAGAGCAGCAACATAGAAAGACAAGTCTGAAAGAGAAGTCAGTTTGCTTTCTGTGTTTGCTGAGCCAGTCTGAACACCTGCTCTGCTCTTGTGTAATTTCTCTGCACACAACTGCAAATAGCATTTAATGATCACCCGCAGCATTTGTATTAAAAACTGAATAAAAGCTCCACACAGAGAAAATAAATGCATCTCTAGTGAGCTAAAATGTTGACTTGAGAAACAGAAGAAATCATAGTTCTTCAATATTAAATAAGACTTTCTCACTGAGCTAGAGGTAGACAATTGATCTTCTGCTCTGTGGCCGAAGAAGAAATACAGGAAAGAGTGGTTTTATTTTGCTGGGACTGGCAAAGGAAATCTAATTCAAGAATGAACAGCAGCCGCAGCAAAACAACTAAAACTTTTTTTCAGGAGTTCATTTGGCAAAAAAAAAGCATCATGCTCTTTTGTATGGAGACCTTGCACAGCTTATCTGGGCTTTGCAGTCCCTGAGCTCTGAAGCCACAATGGCCAGGCTTAAAAACCAGCTAAATCCTGATCTGAGAGTCCAAGAGGAGGAATACCAGTACAGACAGGATGATCTGCTTGTGTCAGGTTGTGCACCTGTGTAAAACTGAATGATTCTGCTGTTTTCAATACAGCAATGCCATCCACAGCACTGAGACCCTGTGCTTTATTTGCACTTGTCAGTTTATGTAATCAATTCAAAGTTTTTGTTTGAGCGCTATGTTTACTTCAGTATCACTTGAGAAAATAGGTGAGTTTTTTCACAGTGGGTAGCCTTGAAGCAATGGGTTAGAGCTAGAGAGTACTTTTCCTATAAGTAGTTCAGGTGTGAGGGAAGATTACTGTTGTGTTATAATTCTCTTCAAAATTATTCTAGCTTGTTGAGCTCGACTGACTTAGTTTTTGAATCAGAAAACACTTGCCTAGATATCTCATAGATATTTAGACTGCTTAAATGTGGCTTGAGCAAAATATCTTTAAATCTAAATGTCTCATGTCCCATAGTCAAAATCACTTTAATTTCTAAAATTGAAAGCTAGTACCATACTATCAGTATTTAAAGATATTTGGTTCTAACTGCAGCACTCAGTACCTGATGATATAAGTAGTGGATTAGATATTGAAAAGGAGATGTGAGACTCCGTTCCTATATCAAATTCAATTAAATCTGAAAGCTTTAAGTATCTTACTTTCTTTAGCAAAAGTATCTTTTTTTTCTTTTTCAGTCAGAATTTGCTGAAAACAATTTTTGTCTTAAATAAAAGGACCATCTTCAAACAACTATGTTTGATTTTTGCTGATGACCTTTATAAGTCACCCCCCTCCCCAACAACAATAAAAAAACCCTGACAGATTTTGTTCATAGCAGAAAACTAAGGTTATAAATCTCTGCTGGGTCTAGTAATATGTATTTCAAATCCCATTAATTAGATGCCTTCAGCAAGACCAATTTGCCTTGCTGGAGTTTCTGATAGTCTATCTTAAATGTCATCAATGTACAGAAGAGACCTCTGGGCTCTTTGTGCTGCCGTAGCACACAGATTGTGCGGTGTGTTGTGGAAGGGCACTGTCTCACCACAGTGCCATCTGCTTGAAAGCGCAGGGGGAAATTCTGATCACTTTCCTGAATTTCATGCCATAAAAACAGTGAATAGGAGCTCATTAGCCTGCAGCAGTTGCCACTGTAATCACATTATATTCATGCAGAGAAAATTGCCTGCCTGAGCAGCAAGTCCTTTGTATTGTTTAACACTGGTTGGGTACTTCCTGCCATTTCTGCAACACAGATCTCCTCAACTGTTTTCACTAGAGGAAAAATACTTTGTGTATTTTCAACTTAAACAACATTCTGCAACGTCTACTTGAAGTAAGGACTTTAGGGAAATGGTCTAAAAAGTAGTACGGTTTCTTTGCTTGTTTTACTGAAATAATTTTCTTCAATGAAAGGGGAGATGATTTTGGTATAAAGAAAAAAGCAGTAGTTCAGATATCAAAAGGATAATCTTAAGTTTTGTAAGGAGTAATTAAGTCGATTGCAAACTGTTTGAAAAATTACTCCAGTACTTTTCTTTTCCCTTGAGTTGCATCATTCTTGTAATTTAAGAATTTTTTTGGTGTTGATAATTGGTGTAAGAAAATTATGCTCAACAACATTTGTGTTTCCTGCTGATGAAGGCTAAACAAAAGTGGTGGATGAAGAGAATCTTTTATGCTTCAAAGCAGTACCCATGGCTGTCCATATAGCTCTGCTGGTTTGTTTTAGTTAGAAGTCTCAAAGGGAATTATGCTGCTGCTTGTATAGGGTTAGGGTGGAAAGGCACCACAATATATTGTCCTACTAGCAGTAAATACCAAGGAATGACACGTTAAAACAGTTTAATATAATAACATTGTTCCATTTTTTCTGCTTAAAACCTTAGCCTTCCTATTTCTTTTGCTGTGCTATGTATGAGCTAAGGATACGCATTGCAAAGCACACTTTGCTGCACCGTGTTTGCACATACACTAATACATTGCAGGGAGGTAAATTAGGTTGTGGGTTTCTTGCATGGCAGCTATTCCATGCTAATTCTCCTTCTGTGAAGTCTTTTATAAATTCAGCTAGTGGCTGGTACATTTTGTTCAGCCGAGGTAATCAGGAGGAAAATATGTGGACTGCTTCAAAGCCTTTGAGAACTTTCAGATTTGTAATGAAAAATAATTATCATGCAACCTGCACTCAGGGTTACCAACTTAGAAGGTTAAAGTTTTTAATTGGTTTATATTTTTCCCCTTCCTCTTTGCATCTCTTTTCTGACTAAGCTGAGATACAAGAAAGTTCTTCTGTAACCTTGATGAATAAAATGTGGTGATGGTGGTATCAAATGTGGTGGTTGTGGTGATGATTTATAAGAAAAAAAAGTGTTTTCATTTTGTTTCCTTATATGCTTATCCTCAACATCATTCTCAGGTATGTTTAACATCAATCTTTGCTTGAAAAGGGTTTTATTTTATTTCTGTGCTTTATCAGTGCACCTAGGTACATAGAAAGAATTTCTGGCCTTACTGGAGTGTAAGGGAGTTTTTGTAGATTTTCATTTCAAAGGCTGAATGTCAGTAATCCAATTATTATGCAACTTTGCTTATGTTTAGTTTTTTGTTATAACCTAAAGAACATGCAGAAGCAGAAAATATTTGGAACAGCCCTTGGGCTAGATATTGTACTTCACATGAGCTACAGCTGAAGTCCAAAATTTATCCTTGTCCTGTGGTACTATGAGAAACAGGAGAAACCCTTTGACGTATGCATTTTTTTTCCTGCTTTTATGCCCTAATTTGCTTGTTTTTACCCTGCTTTCCCAGCATTTTCCTTTGAGTCCCTGCTATATCCATCCAGTTCCTCCTTACAAACATTGGGAGAATTTTCCCCCGGCTGGACACTGAGTGCAGCTAGGGATCCCGTGCATCTCTTTCTTACCTGGAGCATTGGGGCAGACAAGAGCTGGAAAAACTTTCATTTCCACTAAAAGCTACTGTGATGGTTTTTGCTCTTTTTATTTCAAGTGAAACACAATGAGACTCATCAACTCATTGACTTTGAACATTACATGCAAGTTTGGTATCTAAGGTACAAGTTTAATAGAAATAGACCTGTTCTCTTCTTAAGTCCCTCATTCTGGTCACACTTTAAGTGAACCTACTTTAACTTCTGTTTTCTGTAAGGAAAAACTTAGAGATTCCTCAATATTTTAAGATTTTTTTGAAAAGCTTTGTAAAATGTTTTTCACCTCAGTGACATGATTAAACCATGAAGCCCAAGTTCATGCTTTTCCAACTTTTCCAACTGGAAGCAGAATTCCAGACTGTCAGGGGTCATTTGTAACTAATTTTAGCTGTTAACAAATTTTTTTATTAGTTCATTTCTTATTTGTTTTCAAGGAAAAAAAGAAAAGCTGTAGTCATTGACTAGGTAAACTTAATCTGAATTATTATTGTAAAAAAAGAAAGGTAAAGAACATGTTGTAATTCCTAAGTCTTCGTTCCCTATCCTGTTTGTGTAAGGAAAAACTTTATGCTGCTCAGATAAAACTCACAACACTCACAACACTTTGTGCATCGGAATTGTTTATAGTCCCAGTTCGGTTAAACATAATATAAAAATATCTTTGGTTGTGGGCAAGGACAGAGAAATCTACAAATAGTTAAATGTTTGGAATAAATATGCCATATTCTTTAATGCTTAAACGCTTCTTCTACTCTCTTATTTAACTTAATTAAATCTGTGAAATTGCTGTAGTCATCATTTGTGGGCATATGTGTTAATCTTGATTATAAAATAAATGAGGACGTGGGTTTTAATCACCACATAATTAAAGAAACAATCATAATCTCATAAATACAAATTAAACTGTTGAAGTCTTAATCGTAAGTTATAATGGACTGAAATACGATTTAAGCCTGGCCTAGAGAAAATCTAAAGATTTCTGAGACTCTGTTTTGGAATGTTGAGAGTTTTTCCATTATAGATTCATTTTTAGAATTTTAGAGTTTTTCATTATAGATATTCAACAAACACTAGGCCAATTTCTTCCTGTGTTTTGATCGTATTCCAGTGGACTTTCTAGGGAAAGCTGTGGAACAGATACATTCAAGGAGAAAAGATGTATAAAAAGATTTTTGAGATAAATCTCACAATTACACTATCTGATAAAATTAACAAATGTCTTATTAAGAATAGAGGTGGCTCGTAGTCCCTCCAAAATACTGCAAACTCTGTAAGCTGTCTCTTGTTTTCCATCATTTTCCATGCAGACATCTGCCAGAAGTTTGTGTTTGCAACAATACGTGGAAAGACGGCTCTGAGGATCTCTAAGGTTTATTCACTGCAGAAGTCTGCAATTACTTGTTTTGTGCTGACTCCTGAGATATCACTGTTTCATCAATAACATTTCAAATTCTGCTCTCATTACCACATTGCTTTCACTTATTTTTATCCTAGCGTCCTCAAAAAACTTTCAGAGTGTATTCCTTATTCCGTCCCCTGCACCATCAGCTGAGGTAGCACTGACCCTGGGGCTGACCTTCTGCAGACCTC
>VZTO01016573.1:98630-117070 GCA_013400615.1 Syrrhaptes paradoxus | reverse complement strand
AAAAATTCGCCAAGTACTTTCCCAAATGCCTACTCTGCCCATATAATGTGTGTAACTAGTATAAGAAGGACAAGTTAGGTATTTTGCTAATTTATGGCACTGTATTTATAGCATGATTATGGAAACTTAAAAAATGACCATCTGCTTCTCCCAACTGTGTCTGAAAACTTTTCATTGTTATAGCATAACAAGCTAAACTTTGCCTAATACAGCACCTGCCTACCTTGTAAGGAAAATGAATTGCTTGATTGCCTAGGCAGCAGGGTTACAATTTGGTACCTCACGATGGAATGTTTAAAGCAGCTTATCATCCTTACACATGTATCCAAGTACCAGATTTTCCATATTTTGGAAGCATTTCAAATGGAAAATAACTTTGTAGGCTCAGTTCTTCTCACATGCATCCTACAGCAACAAAATTGCATGTCTCTATAGTCCTCAAGGTAATTTCTCATGATTTACAGAAATAGAAAAACTGAATGGGACAGTATGACTACTATAACATTTTGTGAAATTCCTGCAGCAAAATCTTTTATCACCTGGAAAATGACATCACATTTATTTATTTCTGTTATGGGTTGTCTGGCGGTGAGGAAGGGGTTAAGGTGTTGGCTCCGTTTCTTTAAATGGCTTTTAAGGAGCTACCCCCAGCACCCCCTCCAAGGATTGGGTAATGGGGTGGGGGAAGGGAGTTTTTGTAAGAAACTGCTTGGAAGGCAGGGTCCTGCTCATGACGGACCTGCCCCAAGCCAGGATCAGCCAATCGCTCCTCTGCGAATAACATATTGAGGAAGGACCACCCCCCCCCCTTCTTCAGGCCCCACGGTGGGGAGAGGTGCCACGTGGCGCGGCTGCTCCGTGGCTCCGGCAGCCAGGCATTTCCCCCCCACCGCTTGCTGGGCTTCTGCGAACAAGATGCTGTAGCCCAGCCCCCGCCATGGCTCATCCGGGAGCCCTTCTTCCTGGGAGACGATGAAGACCTCCGATGGCAGAGAAGAGCGGGATTGGAGAGATAATGGAAATGCACAGCACTCCGGTCAGTGAAAGCCCCGCCATTCTCCCCTGCGAGTGAAGAAGACAGCCTTGGACCGAAGCTATAAGTCTCACAGGAGTGAGGGAGTCGCCGGGGGACTGAAGCCCTGTTGGAACATTGTCACCACGAGAGAGACGGCACCTTTGAATTGTCTGCACCTCCATTTCCCCCTCACCCCCCTCGCCCCCCACACCATGTTCCGATGTGGGGAGAGGAAGAGGTACAGAACAAAGCCTTTTGGCCTTGGGACGAAGGGAGGGGTGGAGGAGAAGTGCTTTTGTGTAAGATGCAGTTTCTCTCTTTCAATACCCTGCTTCTTGTTGTAAATAGTTCATAAATTCAGCTGTTCTCCTGTTCCCCACGAGTCATGTCGGTCTCTTGCCCGTGACCCTAAGTGGTAAGTGAAACCCTCCCAGTTCCCTGCCTCAGCCCACCAGGTGTTTAGGAAACTGTACCTGTGGTCTCATGGACCACGACACATTAACAGCCCTGTAAATACTCAGTACAGAACTGGGTGGTTGGAAGTTGTGTTCAAAGGTATTCAGAAGATGAAAAATTATGATGGTTCAGAATTTCACAGTTGAATTCATCTAGTATATATTGAAAGAGCCTTTGTTTTTGATAGGAAGCATAACACTAAAGAGTTGCTTCAAGCATTTTAGAGGGATTTTTTAAATATATGTAGTTAAAACCAGATATGCAATACTTTATTCAGCTGCTGAGCTCTTGGATAGAACAGAGGCAGCAATGTTGAAAAGCAATTTATATTCAAGGCTTATTAAAAAAAATGAGGGGAGGGGATCTTTACATGGTTAATCCTTCAGGTGAGTTAATATGGATCCCAACTTGATGGAGAAATTGTTCTCCAGACAGAGTATATCTTGATTTACTTTGATTCACAGCATCTCTTGCTCAAGCATTTCTAATACTCAACTCCCGCTCAGTGCAGTGCTTTCTGTTTGATGTAAACTCCTCTGACACATTACACACGGTTTTGATGCCCCTTCAGGAAGCTGGTAGAGGACTGGAGACACTGCATGCTTGGGGGCATGCCGAAGTCCCTTTGGTTATTCTTAAAAGGCAGGACCCTGGCCTTCATGTTTGGCATGCTGTGTACATGCCCTCCTGTTCTCAGAGCTGAGACTTGGTGCTCCTCTGTGTCCCTTTTTCCCCAGAGCTGTGGGTCCATGCTGTCAGCTGCCTGCTTGGTGCTGTTACAATCAGAGACTCTTCGGGATTCAGCTTAACACAGCAGCCCTAGCCTGGGCTGAGATCCTTGGGTCTAGCCTCTTCTGGCCATTTCAGTTCTCAAATGGAACAAGCAGGCATTGCTGTGTCACTTCATGTCAGCAGTAAATCAGTCCCTATCTGCACACCACCTCCTTGCATACACGAATCTTGACTGGCTTTCTAAGTATTTTACATTTATCCAATTAGTCAGATGGATTGTTTTGTTGTTTTTCAGTTTTGTATTGTATCTGGCTGGTTTTCTCAGAATCCGGCTGCTGGCAGCTCCCACTCCAGACTGGTAGTGCCGCTATTATAGCCAGGTGCTGGCTGATGTTGCCAATAGAAGTATTTCAGGGATAAAGCTACACTTCTCAGAAGTGCATGCTTAATTTTGACTTCTGAGAATGTTCCCTTGGAGGCTTTGTCACTGCTGCTTTCTGTATGAACCTGCTGGCCTGGATACAAATTCTCATGTTCTTTGGTCAGTGTTATCTGAGACACAGCATTTTCGGCATCCTCTCCTCTTTTATCTGTGTGTAATGACTTGGATATTGTAGTTTTCCCCAGTCAGCTCATAGAACATATGATTGTAGCATTGCTGTGGTGTGATGATTTTTATGAGTTTCCAGCTGTTACAGTTTTGGAGGTAAATTAAATAGTTGTCAGTACAAATTGATGTTTTTTTCATGTTTGTGATTGCTGCTTTTTCTTGTGTATGCAACAGTATATTCTTATGCAAGCATTTCTTTGTCAAGCTTTTAACATTTCACTTGATATGTAAGATGGGCAAATGTATTGTTATAACTTAGCAGTTCAAACTCTCTTTTTTAACAAAATAGCTTCTACTGGGAGTTAATCTCTTCTGTAAATAGTGAAATAAATTATGACCTACTTATTGAGAGTAGCTAATGAGCTTTTAGCCTTTCATATTTTATTATCTGCATATCTCCTTTTAGGTTCAATTTACATGATGTCCTGAACTTTTCAAATACTGATTTGAGTTTTTTTATAAACCAGAAAGCAGCTTTGTCTTCTCAGCTTCTTTCAAACAAAACTAACTGCAGGGAAAAAAACATGTACAACCTCAATCTCAATTTAATTTGTCTTCTCATGCTTTCCGAAAACCAACCTAAGCTGCTTATTTTGATACATAAGGTCTCTCTTGCTCAGTTGAAACATTCTTTGTATAGCACATTTCAGTACTACGTAATCATTCTCTTTCTGTGAAGTAGTTCAGATATGGAACAGGTAGTTCAGATATGGAACAGTAGCTTAAGAATACGTTTAAATATTGATGTCACACATCTGACTTTTGATTTCTGCACAGCACCTCCCATCACACAAATAGGATCAGATCATATCCAACATCAATTCTATGTTTGAATCAAGAAACCTAGCACCCTACTCGTACATTATTCTTCCTGTATCTTCAAAGTACATTAGACCCATTTACTAGTTCATCCCTAATGAACAGGTTGAACTCAACTTCACATTCTGCAGCAAATTGACTTACAGGTTATACTAGCATAATGAACATAGCAAATCAAGATTCTATTTAGCTTGGCTACAAAAGATAAATACCAAATGAAAATAAGGACTCATTAGACAATTGCTCAGTATTTACTGACGACTTTCATTCAAAGTATTTAGAGCATTTGTTGGGGTTGAAGTGTCTTTCCTAAAAAGGCTCTCCAGATCCCTCTCCATCATAGAACTATAAAAGAGTGGACCAGAAAATACTGTATTTCCTAGCCTTCCAAGGCAGGATGAAGCATAACCAACTATCTCTAGCAAATGTTTGTTAAACTTCATCAAACCACTAAAGCTATTTCGTCAGATCATTCAGACAGTCCATGTCCACCTCGGTTAACCTGTGTTACTATTCCAGCAGTATGAAAAATTTTCTTCCTCCAGTTTGTAAAATCCTGTTCTTTAGGATTCTGTCTGTCTGTAATCTTTTCAAAATGGTTTTGGGAAAGATTGAACAAGATTTACTATTGAATAGAGAGGTAGATTGGGCTTCTCAAACTCCAAGACTTAAGGTTTTGAACAGTATTTTCTGTACAAGATACTCTCATCAGAGAGCTGAAAGGGACTGTGCTAGATTCTAAGTGCACAAGAAAAGCTATATTTTCATTTATTGAATTGTTATTGCATTATTTTTATGTCAAAACTAAAGTACTTCTTATGGTTCAAGTGGAAAACAGTAAAGAATAATTTTGTAATTTATATGTGTATGGAAATAATTTTTCATGGCAAATTTCTAAAGCCGTATATTTTATCTAAGAACCAGGGGCTATTTCCTTTAAATACAACTTCAGAAACTGTTTCTTTATAATATATCTGCTGTGTTACTATTTATCAATTTATATTGTCTTTAGCAGTGTTTAAATACACTGTTTGGTTTATAAATGTTATCAACTTGTTGAAGAAAGCTCAGATGTTTACTTTCCTATTTGTGGAGATATGTAGGTGTTAATATTATTGAATTTTGCTTTGTAAGAGATTTCTAAATTATGCGAGTTAGAAGGACTCAGAGTCTTCAAACTATGCTCAGATGCCTACTTGTATTATAATCTCTTTTCGAGTAAGTGTGACTTGATTGAATCTGACTATAACATTATTTCACTTATAACAGATGGTCTATGAAAAGTCAATTGTGTACTAATCAGATGTACAAATGCTAAAAATGTCCAACCTGTAGATAACCTTCCTAGTTCCTCACATCAAATTAGCTGTAGCTATGGGAAGATCTTTAGAGTAATTGTGTTCTTACATTTAAAATAACTTTGTGCTCCTGAATTATTTTTGTGGTTGCTGTAATTTACAAACTTGGTTACGACTGGTAATATGTCTCCTTCTAGCAAAACAGAGGAGCAATGAAGATCCTTTTGTACCATGTTGGGTGAAGCAAAGGAAGTCACCACTCCGTGTGAAAGTCTGAGTAGAAATTAGTGAACCTACGTAAGCAGATGGACAGTGAATGAAATTGGAAGAAATAGGATTTTGCTAGGCTGCAACGATCTGTATGTGTGCATTTGAGCCAGAAGCCAGCAGGCACTGAAAGGAGCAATTCACTATAACATACCGTGAACAGGCCGTATAGCAGACTATGGGTTTTTCGATTATGGCCTTCCTTTTCTTTTTATTCTCTTTGTCCACCTTCATACACACCCAATACAGACACTAAAGATGGGGGTTTGTCACATTGCTTGTTCACCTTTGAATCCACATCTCGGACTGTGGTTGAATAAGTAACGCTCTGAAAATGAACCAGAGCTTGCAGCAAATAAGGTCACTGCCATAGGAGTGTTGTTCAGTCCATTCAGAAATATCATGTAGTGAATTTAAGAAATTCTTGTGGTCATGATGATTGATCACAGCCTGGATTCTGTGTCTGCGAATTTACGGTGTGGTACTAGAAAAACTACATAAACAATGTGCCTGCAGCAAGTCACTGATGCCTTCCACACCTCTGTCGATGGAGCTTGAGGCGTGGAATGCATGAATAATTAATCTTTTTTAGGATCTGTGCTATGAACATGAAAAATATCTTTTGTTGTTGAGAAATTAAAAAGAATCAGGTGGCTCAAATGCGTAGACATGTTCAACGATTTTAGCATTAATTTCTCCATGTCAGCTCCTGATACATTAAATAAGGATAATAATTGTCACAAGTAATTTTTGTCTCAGATGGGAATTGTGGTGATAAATGCAGCGGTAGGAGAACCACAGAAAGCCCCATGACAGAATTAATAACTCTGTATTCAGTACTAAGTTTGGATAATGTGCAATAAATAATGGATGGATCCACACATTGAAAGATAAAAAAACCCAAAAACAAACAAAGAAAAAGAACCCAAAACCAAACCATCAAAAAACCCCAGAAAACCCCAATACTAAACAGCTCCACAGTCAGTGAATACCATCCACCTCAGGAACTGAATTAGGGGCAGTATGTTGGTGACAGTATTCAATTGTTGAAGTGAAACTTGCTCAGTAAAGTATAAAGCACTAAAAGGTAGACTATAATTCTCGCATTTTCTGGCTCTTAACTTTTTCAGAGTTAATTATGAATTTTAACACAGTTTTTGTGTGCATGTAAAAAGTAGATCATTATATTCTAGTTATATTCAATTACATATCTGGGAATAAGAACACATTACTTGCAGTAACCGAACGTACATTCCAGCTCTCAAGAGATAGTACAGTATGTTCTTAACTCAGTGGATCACAGTTAATGTTATGGCAAGACTTTCTAAACAGATTTATAGTTACGAAGATGAGGTGAGGCAGCAAGATACTCTGAGCCATTATAAATGCTTTATGATTCAGTATTCCTATTCTCAGAGATTGCTTTGACAAAACTGCAATGAAATGTCTTTTCAAAGGATACAATGAAGTAGTTCTTTTGGATTTTTATTTTAAACAATAGCTCACTTAGCAGGCACTTTTTCATCTACAAAGAAGTTATTAGGCAGAATTTTATATAACCGAATAGACAAGCTTTTGTGTGTGTGAAAATGTTCACTTTGTGTGGAAATATGTAATGTTTCTGAAGAACGTAAGTACATTCACTTCTTGTTTGATTGCTTTTCATCCTAAGATGTGCAAGTGCTTGGTTTCCAACTACAGTGTATTTCCAATGTCTTAATCATAAAATTCAATTACTTTAATCAGTTTGTTTTTATTTTAATTTAGTTTAATTTAGTTTAGTTTAGTTTAGTTTTAAAAGTAATTTAGTATTATTTGTTCTTACAGTACTATACTATGTGGAAGATAAAATTTAAATAATCATCTTTTGGAGAATAACATAATATTTCCTCTGTTGTCCCAATTTTGTATAAAGAAAAGACTAGTCTTTAAATTATAATTTAAGTTCATTTGTCCTTTTTTAATTTAGCAATTTATTATATTTATGTGAAGAGATATTCAGGAAGCATATATTTAGGGCCTCACTTTGATTGGTTTTTGAATGTGTTGCATCATCCAGGAAGGAAAAAGGAGCAAAACAGGCATCCTGTTAATGAAGAAGTCCCTCAATACCTGAACAAGGATGGAGGGGAGATGAAGTCTGTGAGGCCAGTCATAGGCCTTCTCTGGAGGTGGTGGAGCGCCCTGAAGTAGGAAATGAATCTTAATAAAGATGTAACTGTGTCCAAGAAATCTTGGTACGGGTCCATGTTTAACACACTGCCTGTCAATTCATCCTTGGCAACCATCCTATGCCAGTAGATTGTGCCTGGTTTATGGGATTTTATGGCTATTATTACCTCGGTGTTAGTGTGGGTATTTCAGTGGGGTTTCGTTGCCTAGGCAGTTTTGAGAGGGGCATAGCCTACAGTGGTGTCTTCATTTCAGCCCTTTCCAGTACAAGTTTTTGTGCAATTTCTTGATACTGTTAAAAGTACTTCTTTCCTTCAAAAGCTAAAAATTCTTTTAATGTGGAATTTTTTAAAATTTGACACAATAATTTTGGATACTATGACCATTACATGTTCTGTATTTCCTATGCTGCATGGGATACTAATGGTGATTCCCATATTCTATTTAATTTCTTCTTTAAATGGCAGGGCATTTTTCAACAATGATAAGAAATGTTCCAAATATTTTGAATACAAATTATGTATTTGGATATGATTTGGGCCTAAGGAGTTTTTTCCCTTCTAGTAGAATTTTTGGAGGAAAACTGAGCTCTTTCAAAGCATATAAATTCATGAATTACATTTCTGACATTTCTAATTTACAACAGTTCGGGTACAAAGACACAGAATTTGGATGACTCTTTTTTCCTCCTTTTGAAGCTACATAGCGATTAATCTCCTACCTAAGTAATGCCAAGTTATCAATCATTCATGTTGCTAAATGTCAAAGGCGAATAACACACTGTGGAGTAAGACTGAACTCTTGTTTTAAGAAAAAACTATTTCTCAAAGAGAAGGGAAAAACACTTTAATGGTTTTAATATATTTACTTGAAAAATGTTAAGGCTGGAAATTTCCCTAGACAGTTAAATCCATGTTGTGTTGTAGAAAAAGCTTATTGTAAGGAAGACTGAACAAATTTCATTTGTGCTCTTAGTTTGACAAAGAGGAAAACAGCCTGCTGCCAGATGAGAGAAGGGCATTGAAAAAGGGGACTGCTAAGGATGATGACTCAAAGAGACTGTCAGTAAGGTAACAGAAGAAGAGGCAGAAGGGTGTAAGGCCAGAGGATAAAATACTTCAAAGTTTCTTTGTCTGTAATACAGTGAAGATGTTGGAAACTTTCATTACCCCCTCCACCTGTCTCTCCTCACTCTGGCATGCCTGGTTAATGTAGTTAATTTGGTGTTTAATGGGAAAAATAAATGCCCTCAGGCACTTGTACTTCCTGTTGACCAGGAGGCAAGATCAGAGCTAGTGGAAACATTAACTGAATCATGTATAAAACACAGACAAGAAGGAAAAATCTGGAAAGCATAGTGCTTTCCTGGTACCACTGAGAAAACATTATTTCTGTATTGGTTTGTTTGTCTGTTCTCATTTTTTTTTCTCTGTCTATTGTGTCTTGTTAATGCTACAACCTGCCTGTGAGAGAGGTCAGAATAACAGGAAAATAATTTCTGGTATGGAAAGTTCAGGTAATATTATTGAAGTAAATATAAAAAAATAGTTAATATTACTGAATAAACTACCTGAAAGCAGGTTGTAGTGAGGTGAGTTACTTCTCTAAAGTAACAAGTGATAGGACAAGAGTGAACGGCTCCAAATTGTACCAGGGGAGGTTTAGGCTGAATATTAGAAAAAATTTCTTCACTGAAAGAGTGATCAGGTGTTGGAACAGGCTGCCCAGGGAAGTGGTGGAGTCACCATCCCTGGAGGTGTTCAAGAAACATGTAGATGTGGTGGGACACAATTTAGTGAGTTAGGTGGTGTTGAGTTGGACTTGATGATCCTTGAGGTCTTTTCCAACCTTAATGATTCTATGATTCTAACTCTTACCATTAAGGATGACAAAATGCTTGATTTCCGACAAGAGACAAAAAATTATCTGTAACGTTATGCACAACTTTCACTGCAAGGAGTTTTCTTTTGAACTAGAAACTTATTTAACATAAATGAGAACTGTTCTACTAAATTGTTAAGATAATAACACTAATTAGGGTTCATTTGAATTTGTAGTGCCTACAGTTTGATTGATGAAGTAAATGAATATTTTTAAACTATGTGTGTGACCAAAAAAAGAACTATATTTTTTCTTTTATTTTTTAAACTCTTTTTCACATTGTTATAGTTTGTTTTGAAATGTGTTTTAGGTTAGTTTGATAGGATTTAAATGTACTGCTGTCTTAAGAACCTCAAAAGTATACTTATAATACTAGCTCAATAAAGCAACATGCCATCAATATTTTTTTTTAAAGAAAGACCAAACAAAATTCCCAAGTGGGAAAACATTATTTGTGTTTATTGGTGCACACGCCACTTACAAGTCATCATAAAACTAGAACACAAGATGTACTGAGCTGTTTTGACCTCTATTTAATTACTTCTGAAAATTATTCAGGTGTTAGATACTCGTATCTCTCCACTGACTGTGATTCAAATATGTGGGTCCTTCAGTTCACTGTAGAAATCTATGTAAGCACATGAGTATCATGTCTATTATGTCTGTTAAGAAACAAAAGGATTGAACTTGATTATTAATGTTGTGCAATAGCTTGCATTTATTGAAAATTTTCAAGTAATTTAAAAAGTAAATTTGACGTGATGATTTTCAAAGGTCACTTTGTCAAAGTATCGAGTTCATCAGCTCATTGTGATGACAAAGTTTTGTCCTCACATGCTGTTATGGGTTGTCTGGTGGCGAGGAAGGAGGTATGCAGCCACTTACATNAGTGGTAAGTGAAACCCTCGCAGTTCCCTGCCTCAGCCCACCAGGTGTTTAGGAAACTGTACCTGTGGTTTCATGGACCACGACACATGCAGAGAGGAGAAAACTTGAAAAATCAGCAGAATGTTTCTACTTTGTAATGCTTAGAAGCCTTGCACCTTGCTCTGCTTTTTCATGGTTGGCATATGCTGATTTATCAGTGGATTACTGCTGTGAGGGTTTGCTCACCCTTGTGCTCTCACTCCTTTCACTATCTCCTTTTCCTCCTCATGCCCATCGCTCTCTTTTTCTCTCTTTCAGGTATGAGTTCACGTTTTTGTATGTCAGCTCTAGCAATTGCATGGCCATCTAATAAGGCCAGATTGTTGATTTGGTGTATGTGAATGGTCAGTATGACAGTACGGTTTTAACATGTCTTACACCATCCATGGACTCTATTCCTTGATAAATTAAGTAGGAACAAGTCTAATCTTAGAAGAAGGAGCTCCCCCACATCATTATCAGCATGATGCATGGAATGTAAGGTTGGTTAAAGAAAAAAAAAAAAAGACAATGGAAGAACTACCAAAATACCTTTATTTTCCCAAGCGAGATGTTGTCCTCTGTCAAAAAAAAAATAAAAATCCACATACACACATAGGGAGGTAGTACTAGCCACAGCAGTACTGACTGTAAAATGTTTGCAGTATGTTACCATACTCTGGGTAAGTATCAGTACTGCTATCCCACTCAGACCTTAATGTTGTTCTCATTAGAGCAATATAACATACTTACACAGCCTCATGGTACAAGAATATGGCCTTATTTGGGGGGACATTGTCAGTTAACATCAAAATGTATTTGTTAGAATAGTATGCTTCAGAATTGAGAGGACTGGGGATGATAGTCAATGCTACTGCAAGTCAAGAAATCATTGCTGACTGCAAAGACACGCTTTTGCATTCTCTATATAAACGACTCCTGTTCATGCCAAAAACACTCTCTTATCTCAAAATAGGATATTAAAAAATAAACAACAAACAAAAATCTGATGAGCTGTAACTCCAGGTGGGTTTGTTTTTTGTTTTTTTTTGTTTGTTTGTTGGTTTTGTTTTGGGTTTTTTTGTGAGAATGTTACATTGCTGGAAAAGTGNTTTTCTTTGTTTAGTTTGTTGGTTTGTTTTTTTCCCAAGTAGGTATATGGGGATGGCATGTCAAATCTTCATGTGGATATTTAGTAAATAGTATTGTAGTAAAGAAGGGAATGTGGTTTGGTCTACAATTTTCCAAATGTAAGAGCTACGAGCATTCAGTTTCTCAAGCTGTTACTGACCATCTAGTCTTTATTTCTGTGGGTGAACTGATGCAGTCATAAGATAGGAAACCATAGGACTTGTAGTAAAAGATTCTTATCTTGAGCACAACTGTAATGTAAAACTAGTCTGTTTTAATTATCCACATATGAGTGTTTACATGTATGTATTTAAATGTCTTGATTATTATCTTACACTATACATAGAGAGAGATCTCATGATTAAGACCTGTATGTAATCTCAATTTAAAGGTACATTCTCTGAAAAGCTGCTCCTTCTTTTTATGGGTGCACAGTCTCAGTTGCAGAGAAATAAGCAAAATTTCTATTTGTCATAGTTATGTTTGTATAAAAGTCTTGATCCTAGTTTTTGTAGTTAAGGTTCTAAGAAGTACATCAGTAACTTTCATAATTTAGAGGAAGACTATGTATCGGGAAAGACTTTTCATATGGCACATTTTGTGCTGAAAAATACTTTGTAGAATCTGTTGTTGGGAAGTTTTAGAAAAAAGTTTAATAACATTTAAAATTGTTTGAAATTCCACCTACAGCTATCTGACATTTTACCCATGTTTTGAGAATGGCTTCTGACAACATCAGTTATTCCTTTGTGTCCAGTATGAATGGTGATTTGCTTTTTTCTTTCTGGCAGGGGGATTGGAACTCAGCAGTCTTTAAGATCCTTTCCAACGCAAACCATCCTGTGATTCCATGATTCTAAACTGAATGATTTTGGTGGAGAGCCACCTGGTAGAAACAAAAGAGACAAGTAAGTAGAAGAGAAAATTAGAGTAATAAAATTTTTCAACGAGTTTCTGTGATGTCATTATTCAACGTAGATAAGACTGAATTGATTAGCAATAGTAAGTGCACCAACACTTCTTTTGCCTTCTACTGTCTCAAGTCATGTTGACACATCCAAATAAAATGAGGTGGGAGATCATACTCCAGCTTTGAGACCAAACTGTATGTTACTTATCTTTGCATTTTGTCTTGCCCTGTGTGGTGAGATAGTTGCCTTAAGATGTAGAATTATCTATTTTAGTTTTCCTCTGTCAAAAAAAAAATAATACCTGAAATAGGGTAAAGGTTGAGTCACATACTACTTTCATATCAAGAAATGGATGTTGTGTACTGAAAACCCTGGTATGTGGCAAGTGAGTAAATGTGGTTCAGAGCAAGTGATGTACCAGTGTAGGAATTAATGAGTGAATTTGAGCTGTATTGAGCAGACAAGTTTAATGTACATGGAAAATTGCAGTTATTTGTACAGTTTGTTATATATGATGTCTCACTTTCTGACATGTGGTGAGGTCTGAGCTTGTAAAAGTACCTTTTCTGCTTCCTAGCCTCATCTGATCCTTGCTGAGCTTGTTGTTACCTTTCTTGTTGTTAAGCTTGTGTTAGCTTCCTCTCTGAGAAAAAAACTTCCTTTTAAATAGAGGTCATGAGAAAAAAAAAAAAATCAATTATGGATTTTTAATGATGCTTATAAGCTCTTCCGTGAAGCTGTATGAAGGTGATGATACTTATGTGCATCCTTATTTACAACAGTTCCGTACCCACAGAAACAATTCTTTTGTGTATGGATTGTTCTGCAACAACAGGTTTATTCAAAAAGGTCTGAGGTACTGAGTTTAAAACAAGCAATATCTTTTTCTCTACTAGTCTGAATCAAAATGACTAGGGACATTACTTTAAAGAATATTAACTTAATCCTCCATCATTGTTAGAAAACAAAGTGTAATTAATTTTTCTTTCACATGGTCATCTGATCTGTCATATATTCATTACGTTTTTAAAATTATTTCTATCCCTACATCTTTTTTTGTGGGGCTTTTACTTCTCTCAAGCCCCTAAAAGTAAGGTAAAGATAAATTTAGCATAAAAAATAAGGAAATGTACTAGAATGTTTGACTGAGATATAAAATTACTCTGCCAAAAATAAGGTGACTGTCTTAGGAAGAAGGTAGCAATTGTTCAGTTTTATAAGGTAATATCAAGAATTATTTTCTAATCTAATTATTTTGAAACATATCACTCTGATGTCTTCATCACTGTGTTTATATATCCTTCTTAGTAGTCTTCTACAGCATTAAAAATGTGTAAGACCTCTAAAATCAAAAGAGTTTTAGGAAAAAGTGTAATTCCAACACAAGAACATGATGCATATGCAAATGAGGAGAAGTAGAGGGTATGCAAAAAGACAAATTCATTTTTAAAGTGGAGTGATAATTGCTCAAAAGGAGATAGAAATCGATTTGAAGTTCCAATCTCCTGCAAATCCTTGATTCTGCCCTCATCTAAATGTGAAGGATGAAATCAGGGTATAGCTTCATAATCATGATTAAATTACAAGACACAGTAGACTGCATACCGATCAATATTAATGTTGAAATTAAAAATTTGTTATTAACGTAATTAAATCAAGCCTGAATGCACAATAGGACTTAGTGTCTGAATACCATCTGTCTAATAGATCTTTGGCCACAAAAGTTATCTTTCTGCATGTATTTTCAGTAGCTAACCAATGTATAAACTGAATAAAGCTGCATAGTTGAAGTCCTAGCTGCAAACTTTCTTTTTCTGGGTGTCCCATACTGCCTAAATGAAGTGAGCGTGCACTCTGTCTCACTGTTTTAAAATCATGTAGGTAACACTGGATTACTTTTTGTTGTAAGAAGCTGTGAAAGTTCTGTTGTATTGATGTTTGTCCCACAGTCACCACTTGGAAGATTTAAGCTAGTTTTACTTCTGTACTGGGATTAGTTCTGCCATCTAAATCCATTAGGTTTTTTTCATAATATATATCAACTTATTTTTTAGTTATGGTGTGAACATTTAGCCACAGAATAAACCATGCTCTCTCCCAAAAAATGCCAGGAATAATTTATCTGTCAAATTATCTTTTCTTATGGTTTCTTCTTTTCTGAAGAGATTGACATGAGAAGATTAGTGTGTGAAATCTCCTTTATAGAATGCTTTCTGAGAAATGTCATTGCTTTTACATGCCAGAAACATTTCCAATACTACAGTTGCTATGTTTTCCAAACCTGGTGTAAAAAATGTGAAAAAAAAAAATCAGAAATTGCATTTCTTTGTCAGCAACCCAATGTTTTCTGCTATTGTGACTAACGTATTTTTATATGCACATATACATAAAAATGTATATATAGATGTATAATCAGACATAATATTGTTAAGCTTAGAAGACACCAAGAACTCAAATATTTGGCCTTACATGTGAAGGCCATATATAGACGACTGAAATATCCGGAAAATAAAAACATCTCAGTCAAAGCTGAACAGATAACTTTGTTCTGAAATGCTCTAGGAAAAGCATATTTAGAACAGTGGAAGAAAACATTTTCCAGAAAAGACTGAATGTTCTTTTATACACCTCCTCTTATACTCTTGTACACATCTCCAAATTGATTCTGAAAAAAGTAATGGGATAGAGGACAGGAGTCTATAAAGTGTTGAATTGAATAAACATGGAATAGGGAATAATTGCTTATTATTTTTCAGGGTACAGGAACCAGAAGTATCAAATGCAAGGATCAAGTCACGGGTTTAGAGCATATGCAAGCAGGTACTTTTTCATAGTGTGTAGTTAACTTGTTGAGTCATTACTTTGTAGACACTAAATTTCTACTGGTTTTCTAGAAATAGTTCATAGAAATTTATAGGGAAAAAAAGAAGACCAAAGGGCAGTAAATATAAAAATACAAAGCAGGAAGCCCATGAAGTAGAGTGTTGCAAGCTGGTGAAATATACCAATGAAGCTAGGAGAACAGACCAAGGAAAGGACTACTGATATAATTTCCTGCATGTTCCACCAATGTACTTTGTCAAAAACAAAACAGCCTAAGTCTTTATTTATGATAAAATCTCTGAACTTTAAATTTTCCTCAGTGTTAAATACCCCTTCTCTTTCTTATTTCACTTACTTGCAACTTTTTCACCCTGAACTCCTACTATTTTTTCTGTTTCACATCCTACCCAACCTCATCTACCATTGTAGATAATTACCAGTGATCAATAACCTCTCCCAAGATATATCTTTTCCCTTCTGCATAAACTCCTGAGGCATTCATCACTCTGCTTTAATCTTCTCCATCTGGTGGTTTTTTCCATCCACTCATCCATTCACTAGGCTTAGGAAGCAGAGTGCTGACATTTCTTATTTCCTGCATCTTTACTCCAAGCAATGCCGTGTAGGCAGAACATGGGTGAGGAACGGGAAGATGCCACACTGATGTGTTGTGATATGCCACAGAGAAAGCTGTTATCACTGTATCCTTTCAGTCTCATTTCAGTTGGCCCCAACAGAGCAAAATCCAGCAAGGCTAGAAAAAAAAAAAAAGATAAAGTAGTATCTAAAAGATCTGTCCTTAGACCTGACCTGCTCAGATGTCAGACAACATAAGAGTGCTTTGATAGCTTTCTGTCTCTAGATGGCACAGTCTACAGCACATAACAGGGCCCTGCTAGAAGCATCTGCTTAATAATTGTGTGTAATGGACTGAATCTCATCTCTGCATTAAGTTTAAAGTATTTTAAAATATCTCGATTGCAGTGGCCTTTCTTGACTGTGTTCTCCTCTTGACATGGGTTTTTACCATTTTAAAATGGTTCAGGGGATATTCAAAATGCGTCAGAAAGCTCTTTTTACCAGTTGATTCCTCCAAGGAATTAGAAATTCCTCAAATCTGCAGCAGAAAGGGGTAGACTAAGGCACTGTCACTTCAATATCAGTGTTTGTGAACCTCCACCTTACACTTTCTTCAACACATTTCTTCTATACCACACTGCTTTATTCACACACTTGTGTTTCAAGAGATAACAGTTGCTAAGTCTATAGTCAGTCGTCAGGCATTCACTAGTCAGTGCACAATACCTTAGTATACACATACACACAAAAATGTTCCACGTCGGCTACAAAAGCTATGGTTAATAATGGTTACTCTTAACAATTAATCTGAACAAGAAAAAAATCATTTTAGCCTTTTATTTCTTAAAGTCACTTATCCCATGAATCTTATCTTGTTGTGTTTACTCTTAGGCTTAGCTTGTCACCATTTATTTTGATTAAGATATGTTATGCAGCCTTTTTAAATGAGAAGAAATAAATCATCCTGTCTGCATCTCTTTCTATCCTGCTGAGACCTGTGGGGGGAATGGTGCTGTAAGTTTCATTATATGGACAGAGAAGTTGATCTCTAATAGATTAGACACTCTCCACAGAGCTACACTATACAGCTTTTGCTCCATTTTATGTCCCCTTTGGTACACCTAATTTTAGATGTGAAGCTTCAGATCAAGAAATAGTCACATGGTGAAACGCAGACTGTAGAAATGTATAATATTCATCAGACACTTTTAGTATTTTTTGTATGTACTTTTTTTTTTACTGGATAGATACAAGAGACTGAATAAAGAACAGCATGAGTCAAAAAGAAATAAAAATGTTAAGTGAAAACAAAGATAGCTGATTGTATGCATTCAGCTGCATTATTTCAAATAATCTTTTCCTTTTCCTTTTTGCTTTTTCCTTTTCCTTTCCCTTTCCCTTCTCACTTTTCCCTTTTCCCTTTTCCCTTTTCCCTTTTCCCTTTTCCTTTTTTAAGTTTTTCTTTTTTCCACCTTTCTTTTCCTTTTCTTTTTTTTTTACTTGAGACCATTGCAATATATTGATAAATTTCAAATGGAGGTGTTTTTCTGATGAGAAAGTTATTCTTTGCTAGACTGATTTACATAGTTACAGTCAACTTGAAGTGCAGTATTTCAGATATGACACCTAGAAAATGTATGGTATTGCATGCTGTGCACTTGTGTTCTTTACACATGGAATACTCAAAGAAAGAAACTGGGAAATAGTTTGAGGAGCCAATCAAAAGGATGATACATGCATGCAGAAAGATAACGTGAAAACAGGAGTTCAGCAATACGTGCAGGGTACCATAAGTCACAGATATTTATGTGATTTTTTTTTTTGCCCAGAGCATCTCTTATGTTGTGTGAGCATCATTCAGTATCTTATAACAAGCTTGAGATCTTTAACACAGAAGTGGGTGGACCAAAAACCACTATTTATTTTCATGTAGTCCTTACAGTTATGTTAAAAAGCACTCCAATATTGCCATGGGCAGAAGGTGCTTGTGCATCATGAGCTTAAAAGTAACATCTCTTTTTAATAAAGTAATATGACTGTACCCACACTTTACAATTATATCAAAAGACCATGTGGAAGTAGTCATCATGCAAAAGTTATAGTATTAATTCCAGATTCTGAAGACATAACATCAAAACCTGAATGAGCTAAATGTAAACAAAGGTTTTTATTAAGATCTTGCAGAGGTTACACTAAAAGTGAATTCTTGTTGCTGCCAGGAAGAAAAAGGGTTTGTGATGTGACTGAGAACACAGTTTTTTTCTTTTGTGTGGTTATTGATGTATGTGTTTCCCCTTGTAGAAAATGTGTTTGCATTTGTTTAATGTATGTGTAATGACTACTAGTATGTTGATTCTGATTTTTCATACCTTATATCCAAAGGCGTTTCAAACTAAGTTGAATGATACGAAGATTTTCAAAAACATGACAGTCCTCCACGTCCCAGTAAAAATGATTTGATGTGCTTTTCTGTTGTATCAAGATGATGTACAGATGCATATTTTCTTCATTTTTTCATCTATATAACCTAACCCTTCTTCATGAAAAAAATACTAATTCAGAATATACTTCAGAATTTTTCACTGATGAAAATAAAAAACATGTTACCTTGTGTGACAGTGTAATTCCTAGTGTTATAATTACACCTAATCAGAGAATCACAGAATGTTAGGGATTGGAAGGGACCTCGAAAGATCATCCAGTCCAATCCCCCTGCCGGAGCAGGAACACCCAGATCAGATCGCACAGGAACGCATCCAGGCGGGCTTTGAATGTCTCCAGAGAAGGAGACTCCACCACCTCTCTGGGCAGCCTGTTCCAGTGCTCTGTCACCCTCACTG
>VZTO01016573.1:80269-98196 GCA_013400615.1 Syrrhaptes paradoxus | reverse complement strand
AGCAAACTTGCTGAGGGTGCACTCTACTCCCTCATCCATGTCGTTGATGAATATATTGAACAGCACAGGTCCCAATACCCAACCCTGGGGGACTCCACTAGATACAGGCCTCCAACTAGACTCCATCCCATTCACCACAACTCTCTGGCTTCTTTTCTCCAGCCAGTTCACAATCCATCTCACCACCCGATCATCCAGATCACACTTCATCAGTGTAGCCACGAGGATGATAATAATAATAATAATAACTGGATCATTATATTGAATATATTTAATGTTTGCATATGTTAATGCCCGAGTAATTCTGTGGGTACGTGTTTACTACAGTTTCTGAGCTATAGGTTTACTTCCACCCCCTGTCCCTCCCCTTTGCTATTTCTTTGTTTTTGTTGTGGTTTTGATCTAAGATAAGTTCGGGGCAGTGGAAATATTTTTAATGAACTCTGTCCTGTAATAAACAGCATCAAAGATATTTTCCAATTCAGTATTGTCTTTTTACTAGCCTGAGAAAATAGGAGAGACTAACAGGTCTACTATTAGTAAATCCACTTTTAATATCCCAGCATTTTGCAATACATATCATGTGGTACTCTTTTCTTAAAAGACTAGGCATTTTGGTCTGCCAAATATTCACATGAGCTACTACAGAGCACAGCAATACCCTTGCTGGTATTTTCGGTTCTTAACTACTGATCTGGTAAAATATTTCAGTTCCATCATAGCTGTGACTGTGATATGTATCTGTATCATGTCTTTACTGTTCTTCATTTGATCATTTAGATTTCTCTGTCTTTTTTCTTTTTTTTTTTCCCAACAACAAAAAACATCAAAGTTCATTTGATACTCTAGAATGCAGGTTAACACCTGCAGGTTGTAAGAGCATTATAAAATGCAAAGTAGAATAAAAAATTCAAATGACAGCAGGTCAATTCAAGTCATGCTGAAAATTTTCCCAATGACACTCTCAAATACGGTGATTAGATCAGAAGCAGATACAGACAAATTTATGCTATTACTAATACAAAAAAGACCTTTCTTTGAATTTCTAAATGTAACTATAGTATTATATGTAGAGTGGCTGTTCGGTTTCTTTTTTTTAATAAAGCCATCATAGATTTTATTCTCTTTTTGCAAAGGGCATGAAGGTTATCAAAATAGCTACTGTTTGACTACAGCCTGTAGCACACTTGTCAGGTAGTTCTTGTTTTGCTCTTAAGTCTATGAGTGCAATCTAACTTTGAATTTGCATCAAAGTTTGAAATAGATCTTGCTTTGTTTAGAAAGTTAGACCAGATGACCTCCAGAGACCCCTTTTAGCCTAAATTATTTTGTACTTGTGTTTAACTTAGTGGTGTACAGTGGTGTACTCTTCTTCCTCTTCTTCTTCCTCCTCTTCCTCTTGTTTCTCCTCTTCATTCTCTTTTTCTTCTTCCTCCTTCTTGTAGAAATTTTTTTGCATGATTACACAGTCTCTAAATATGGTAGGTAAGTGCAACATGCTATCTTTGCTTTCCAAAGAAAATAAGACCTTAGAGACAACAGATACCTTATTTGTCCTAAAAAACCTCTGAAATTAGTTTTTATGTTACCATGAATTTACTGATATAACTTGTCACTCTTAGTGCAGAAGTACCATAACTTGCATAGTTTAGCTTAGATAATAAGCCATAATTAGAACAGCACAAGTTGGAAGTGACCTTGATGTTCTCGTTAATCCTTCTGTATCAGACCTGAGTTGCACACAATCAGTTCAAGTAATTCTGTCCTGTTCTGGACACTGGGCTTCTACTTCTGAAGCAAAGAGGCTTTTAGTTATTTTATGTCTGAATTTGCTTCTGTAAAATGGCGACAGTGCACTTCCAGTCTCATAGTGTTATATACCTGTTGGTGTTTATAAAAAAACAGGTAAATTTTGCCAAGAACATCATTAAGAATACTTAAGAAGAAAGTGATAACTTATATTCATTACTTGGTTTGAATGATATATATTTTGTAAGACAAAATATGGAAAGGATACCAGAAAGATAAAACTGAGTATTTAATGTGTTGAAGGAGTCAGGGACTGCAAAAATACCATATTCAGAGTGGGATTGTAATGAAGATGCACAAGAGATATACGAGTTACAGTACACCAGAAATTCTAAAGACAGGATCTACAGGTCATGTAAATTAGTGTAATAGCACTGAAGTCCTCAAGGTTGCATGAATTAATAGCAGCTTAGAGTCATTAAGTTACACCAATGAACGGTAGGTGTGAAACAAGCCTAAGTCTATCATTGTAACAGCTTTGTCACTAGGCTAATGAAAAAGATGACTTGGTTAATAGAGTCAGCTATGATTTTTTTTTCTCTTCTTATCTGCAAGTGACTAGCAAAAGGTTAACTAGTTCTTTACTAACTCAATTGAACATATTTCTGGTCTAGATACACCTCAGAACACTTTTTCATATTATCTTTCTTCCACTTGTAAATATTTTATAAGAAAAAATATTTTAGCACAGCAGTGTATGATGTAATAAACATTCTTCATAGGTTTCTAGATGGCACTTTTTTATCCTTATCCCTTATCCCCACCTCTTTAAACTTTGATACAAACTATTACCTATAAATACAATAAAATATCCTTGCTGAGCATGTAGGTATGGTTATTTAAGAGTAACTTTGACAAGAAGGAAACTCCTAATTCAAAGTGTGGAAAGATTCTGTTTGTTCAGTGCTAAATTCCTGTGCTCTATATTATGTTGTTTTCCTTCTTTTTCTACTTGTGCTTTAGCTACTATCTTATTTCCAATGTAATATATTTTCTCTTATTCTGTGTTTTATGCTTCATCACTCCTTAAAATGTATCTACATAAGTGTCTTAGGTCAGGTCAGGGTTGTGCATTTGGAGTGAGCATTCTGATAATTCCACACAACTGCCTTTGGTTTACAGCTCGGTAGCCTGGAGCAGTCTTGGAGAGTGCAAAGTGGATTTTTTCAAGATGGAACTGAACTGAAAAATGTACTGCAATAGCTCATAGACATTTAGTTCTTGGGACCAGACTAAAGATATGTCTAGCCCCTGAAATATGTATTGTGTGGACTAAGTATCATAAGCACCAACTTCTGTATTTCACGAGTCTGCCCCAATTTGGCCACACTTTTACTGAAGTGGATTTAGCCTTCGTCTCTTGAGAACTAAAGTTATCCAGTGAAAAATAGCCCTCCCACCCCTCCCTGAGTTTAACTAACTTTTGTTAGTTAAACCATGGTTATGAGGATGGAGGGAGACTGAGGAAACAAAATGATATGATAAAAAGTACAGTTATGAGTTTTCTGGAGGTAGACATTTCCTTCTAAGGCTGTTATTTGTATTCAAATCTTCTACTAAATTAGAGATTCATATTTCTCAATGCTGCCTGCTCTAGAGGAGAAAGAGATTATTTGTTGTTTCTTTCACCCAAGTGCCACACATTTTGTCTGAGGTGTACTTGCTTTTGTTGTTTCTCTTTTTGGCTTTCTTAGTCGTTATGGATGGTCCTGCTTCAGCTTTCAATCAGCCTAAGTGCTTACAAAACGAAACTGAATCTTTTGTGAAGCTGTATGTTGCTGGTGACATATATATGTATGTATCTAGGTCCTTTTAGAAAAACTCTATACGGGGAAATCCATGCACCTCTATGGAAAAGATGTCTATCTAGGTGGCCAGCTTTAAGGCGACATGAGTCTTGAATAATGGCAAGTACTAGAAAAACTTTAATAACTTCTATTTGTTTCATAATGAGATGTAATGGCAGTATGTTGTATTTGAAGGAAATTCTTAATTTGCCTATTCTTTTAGAATTTGAGAATGTAAACTGAAAGCTTCCTACCTTCTGTCCATTGAGTGGAGGAGGTGTTTTGTTTTCATTTCTGTTCCAGCTCTGAGGGTAATATTGATGTATGTGTCTTGATTTCTCATAGAACAAGTATAAATTTATGGAATTAAATCAAATTTCTAAATTGGTTTCACTTTGTCTGTGGTGTCCAAATATTATTATGAATTGATTTTTATATCTACTATAGTAACCATGCTGTAATGAATTATTTGCTGCTTATAATTATCTGTACTTCATACTTGCATAGTACCTCCATTCATCAAACAATAATATTGTAACTTTCCTTCTTTCTGTATTTACTGTGCAAACTGATGTTTAGTGCTTTTCAGGTCTTTTTCTGGAAATATATTCCTCCTAGTCTAATTTCTTTCTTACTGAGTGACTGAGAACCTTTTTCTGTAGTCCCGGTTAAATATAGGCAATGCCTATCTGAAAGGTCATGGGAACAGATAGCAAAGTGGAAGGGAGCAACAGTATTGGTTTGTCAGACGGTGCAGGAATATTCATACCTGTGAAGAGGCTGGCCCCACTGTTTTCCTGATTAACCTATGCTCAAGCCTAGGGCAGCTTTAGGATGCAAACAGCAGCCAGTGCTAAGAATAGGGCTTAGTGTCAGCAGGCAAAGTCAGATGGCTTTGGACTCCTTTGGATGAACAACCTTGAGGGATCAAAATCAGCTATTCTAACGTCTGGATGGGTACAGCTTTCTCTGGCTGAGGTTATAATTACAGGCAAAATAATGATTTTGCTTCATTTGAAATGTATTTGATTTAATTGGGTCTATTGGAGCTGCATATAAATGTGTTATAATAGAGTAACATCCCAGCGCATGTGAAGACCCTGGAGAAATTATGTGCAGAAACTGAACTGAAGACCTCTCAATCAGAAAACATAAGGTTTTTCTGGTGAAACCATCATTTAGGTCAGGGTAGCATGTCTGCTATTACCATCATGCACAGAGGCTATCTGCTCGTAGGAGGTGACAAAGCTCCGTGTTGTTTGGTGCAGCACATAGTTGCCCTTGAGCATATGGTCTTTCTGTCAGTGTTCAAGGAAGCTCTGCTTGACAGATAATTAGAAACTTTGTGATGAAGTCTCTGCTCTTTAGGCAAAATAGCCATAAAAGTAGAGAATTAACTCCAGCAGCAGAACACCTGGAGGAAAAAATATTGAATTTAAATATCTTCTGAAACAGTCTACTCTGCATTAAAGTGAGTGTTGACAGTGAAGTAATATATTCTTTGCTAGGGAAGACTATAATACTGCCGTTTGTTATAGACAAGGAGAAATATGCATATCTTCTTTGAAAAACAATAGTTCTCCACGTATTGAGAGAGTAATGTCTGGGGAAAGTTGGTAGCAGTGCCAAGGAGCCAGAGATATGTCACGTTTGTTTGTGATGCATGGTTTGTAAAATATTTGTTATTGACAGGATTGACTTCAGAGTCTTAAATCTTTGGTATGTATATTTCTTTCTTTTCTTCTTTAAAGAAAAGGAGAATAAGAGACAGTAAAAACTCTGGTTGCTTAATGTGAGTGACTGCTTTTCCCATCAGTATTGTAATCTTGCTGTAACGCTCTGTGTGCACTGCTGGTAACTGAGGTTAGTGGTGTTTTCTAATGGAAAGTGTTGTCTTCAGTTTCTTACAATATCATAAGAAAGAAGGAAGGAAAAATGTTGCCACAGTAGCTAATAATAAAAAATATCTCCTTTTTGCTGAAGAACAGAAATGTTGGAATTTGTCAACCATTTGCCTTTCTGCAGATGTACTACTCTGTCCAGTTGAATTTGTTTCTTAAATGGATGAAATTGTATCCAGAGGAAATTCTGAAAACACCACTTGCAATCAGCTGGCCTCCATCATATATCTGGTTGCAGTCTGCACCACCCTTTTGGCTGAGCATGTTCCAGTGTAAATGAAGCATCCATCTCTACATGATGGTTACATCTGGGCTTGGATATGAGGAACTTGGGTGTCTCTGTGCCATTGTAACATACTGTTTGAATGCAAAGAGGAGGAAAAACCACTTGTCTTAAAAAGTGTGTTTGGAAAAAGTGAAATCTTAAGAGACGGATGTAGGAGTGGATAGTATAAGAAAAAACCCTAATGGAATAGTCTGAAAGTGAATGGAGACTGATGAGGAAGGGAGAATCTGTTCTTGCTGCTCTTAATAAGCATCTCCTCATCCAGTAAAGGATAGTTAACTCCTGAGCAACAAGGAGAACAGTAACTGTCAGTGATTTTGATGCTATGGTAATAAATGCCAAGGAAAAGACTATAAGATAAAGTTGGCAAATGTTTACTGTGCCTTGAACACATAGGCCCTAGCCTACTTTTTAAATAGCTGCTTATTAAGTGGATTTTGCCCATTTTATGACTTAAGCAAATGGAGATTCATGCTGACAGGGAGAGGAGAAGTAGTGTATTTAATGATGTAGTTTAAAGAATAGGTTCTCTCTCCTTCCCATTGGCATGCTTTAAGTGTTGGATATGAAATGTTGCCTCTGCTCCTCTAGAGAAAAAGTAAAAAAAACTGAAACTCAGAAGAAGATAGGACAGGAATTATAATTTGAGTTCACAGTGAACATATTTTTTCCATTTTTGTATGATGATTGTTTAGGAATCTTCCAGGGATAAAATGGACACACTGTATGTCAGTTCTGTTCCTGCTATATTTAGTAATACAGCTCACCATTATCGGTCTTTATATAACAGCCAAAATAAGCATTGATGTCTCTCTGTTAAAATATTCTACATTGATTCCTGATAGGATGCAAATTTCTCCTTAAATTTCATTAAATACTCACTGATTTCAGAGAATCCATCTAAAATTGCCTGTATAATCAGAGTAAACAGTGGCATACCTAAATCGCAGTTTGAAATGTAAACATTCAGTTCCCTGACTGGAATGTTGCATAACTTCGCAAACAACTGTAGCAAGACCAACACTGACACTTTTTTTTTAAGACAGTATCCCTTGGCTACCAACCAATACGACACTCCAGATCTAGCTTTGTCCCTGCTGTGCATACAAACATCCTTCCTTCTTCCTGGCATAGCTCACTGTGAGTGCATCATCCTGTCAATGCCACTGGTCCTCAAAGGGAAAGGCACCCTTAAAACTTACAGTTGAATTCCAATTAACTGCATTTTTAGTATTTTTTGTAAACCTTAATAATTGTTTTGACCTTCAAGCCTTCAGCTGAAAGACTGTGCACATGGAGTACTCAGAGGATGCAGGCTTCAGTCTGCAATGAAGTAATCTGCTGTCAGAAGATCTGTAGAAGAGATGTGGGCTGTGAGCACTGGCTCACTCTAGGTCAGTGAGGGACCTTGGTTTATCAAGAGGTTTGAAGCAAGAAGAATGGAGGGAAGAGGGTTCCAAGAAAACTGGTCAATATTCAAGGATCTTCCCCTCCAAGCTCAACAGTGGTCCATCCCAGTGAGCATAAACTCAGCCAAAAATGCCAGAAGACCTGCATGGATGAACAAGAAACACCTGACCAAACTCAAACATAAAAAAGAAATCTACAGAAGGTGGAAGCAGTGGCAGGTGACCTGAGAGGAATACAGAAATAATACCTGAACTGGCAGAGGTGCTGTTAGAAAAGCCAAAACCTACCTGGAACAAGAAGGCCTTCTATATGTACATAAGTGACAAAAGGAATGCTAGGGAAAATTTGGGATCACTGCTGAATGGGGCAGGGGGTCTAGTGTCAGAGGACATGGACGAAGCTGAGGTCCTGCACGCTTTCTTTGTCTCAGTACTCACTAGAAAGACTGGTCTTCAGGAAACACAGACCCCAGAGGTCAGAGGAAAGTCTGGAACAAGGAAGACATGCCCTTGGTGGAAGAAGATCAGGTCAGGGAATACATAAGCAAACAGGACATACAAAAATCCATGGGACATGATGGGATGCACACAGCAGTGCTGAGGAAGCTGGATGATGTCATCATGAAGCCACTCTTGTTAATCTTTGGTCAACCATGGCAACTGGGAGAGATGCCTGAAGACTGGAGGAATGCAAAAATCTCTTCTATCTTCAAGAGACAAAAGGAGGACGCAGGAAATTACAGACTAGTCAGCCTCACCTCAGTCCCTGGGAAGGTGATGGAGCAGGTAATCCAGGAAACCACCTCTGGGTACATGAAGGACAAGGTCATCAGGAGCATGGTTTCACCAACAGGAAGTCATGCTTAACCAACTTGATAAACTTCCATGATGAAGTGACTGGCTAAGTAGAAGAGGGGAGAGCAGTGTCCACTTCTGGGCTGCCCAGTCGGAATTATGAGAGAGAGATCAGTGAATAACACANCCATGGCAACTGGGAGAGATGCCTGAAGACTGGAGGAATGCTCAAATCTCTTCTATCTTCAAGAAGAGACAAAAGGAGGACGCAGGAAATTACAGACTAGTCAGCCTCACCTCAGTCCCTGGGAAGGTGATGGAGCAGGTAATCCAGGAAACCACCTCTGGGTACATGAAGGACAAGGTCATCAGGAGCATGGTTTCACCAACAGGAAGTCATGCTTGACCAACTTGATAAACTTCCATGATGAAGTGACTGGCTAAGTAGAAGAGGGGAGAGCAGTGTCCACTTCTGGGCTGCCCAGTCGGAATTATGAGAGAGAGATCAGTGTATAACACAATTAAGGGACTGGAACATCTGTCATATGAGAGCAGGGACTATTCAGCCTCAAGAAGAAAAGGCGCAGGGAGAATCTTATCAAAGTACATTAAAACCTGAAGTGAGGGTACAAAAGTGCAATGGAGCCAGGCTCTTCTCAGTGTTGCTTAGTGACAGGACTAGAGGCCATGTGCACAAACTGAAACACAGGAGGTTCCAGATGGACATCAGAAAACATGTTTCCACTGAGAGGGTGACCAAGAACTGGCACAGTTTTCCCAGAGAGCTTGTGGAGTTTCTGTCCTTGGAGATACTCAAAAGCCATCTGGACACAGTCCTGAGCAACTGGCTGTAGGTGTGGCCCTGCTTGAGCAGGGGCGTTGGACAAGATGACCTCCAGAGGTCCCTTCCAACATCAACCATTCTGTGAGTCTGTGATTCTGTGGATGTGTTCCAGGATATCTGAAAAGACAGAAGACCAACAACAGAGTTGTTTACAAGTAGAGCTAGAATGAACAGCTGCTTCTACCTCTCTAGGACAATTCCATCTAACTCACCTTAACCATAACTCACATTTCCCCAGCCCGGTCCCTTCTCTGCTTCTGTTGGACCACGGGACACAGTGGAGCAATGGTTGCCAGAAGGGAGACAGCACAGCAAGTAATTTGAGTAACTAGTGGTCCTCCTGAAATCGTCCTTTTTTCTTCAGAGATTTTGAGGTTCATGAAACTAATCCAGTGTTTACAGCTATAGGTTAAAGTTTTCAATTTATTCTCATTGACTCTGCTGTCTCTGAAGTTATTCCAGTGTCTGTGATTCTTGATAAAAATACCCTAGTTTCTCTTTTTTTCTCCCCTTTCAGTTGTTAACATCAAAAGATCAGGTATTCATCATCTTTGCTTATTTTTCTCTTGTTTTGGGCATTTATTGCTCAGATAGCATCTTTTCAGCAACTTTCGTTTTCCTCTGGTAGTTGCCTTCTTCCCCATACTCTCTTAAAGATTTTCTCTCTGGTTCATGGTATTATTTCCACTAATGTCTCTATTGCACAAAATACCAGGGCTGCCATGTTAAATTTGCTTACACAAACTTTTCAAGGAAAAAAAGTGAGTGTTGCAGGAAACGAAGGTCAGAGCTGGGCCACGGGATTTTGTGAAGCACTAATGGAAGGGGCAGAGTGGGGGGGAGGGTTATGAGATGAGAACAAGCTGCATTCTAGCTGTTCCAGAGCATCATCTCAGCTACCAAATATCAGTAACAGAAAATAAATTACTAGGAGTCGGAAATACTTGATGAATGAAGCACACAGAATTGAGTCTCTAGGAAGCGATCAGTCAGCAACTCTCTGAGGGAATGAAACTATTTTCCATGGTCAATCGATGGCCCATGGAGAGATGCTGCCAGGGCTTACGATGCTCTCACATGCAACTTCACTGCCCTCTGGTCCCCCTCTTCTCATAGTCCCTATAAACATTGAATATTACATCTTCTTGAAAGCTGGCCTCAATTCAGCCTTTGTAAATCTCTGTCTTGCATCCTACTCTGTTGCTGCACCACAGGTGCCGAAGCAGTGGGTGGGAGCTTCTGGTGAATGGCTTTGAGTGAGAGGCAATTGACAGCATTGCCAAACTGTGCAGGTGGTGCCAGGCTGAGCCCATCACATTTACAAAGTGTTGCACTTGGCAGGAGCAGGTGCTGAGCTGGCGGGGAGTCTGTGTTGAATTTAATTTACCGGATGATCTGGCTCAGCAAACATTCAGCATAAATGCTTGTTCCTGCTTAATGTTAAATAGCTGAATAAACACAATGGAAGATCCCCACAAGTGTTAAATAGCTGCTGAAAAATACAGGTTCTTGAAATGTCCAAGTGCAGGAGAACATTTTCACTCATCTGTCTGCTGATGTGTCTAATCCGTACATTATGTCAAAGTGCCATTCTTACTCAGGACTCTGAACTTTTTTTAAATGTCTTTTTATATATTCCCAAAAAGTTAATTTGTATATAAAATTTTAAGTGTGAGCCTAAAAGCCCAGAGGTTGGAAGAAGGTTTCTCCTAAATTTTTCAAAAAGAATTTGATCCAGCAGCTAAAAGCTGCTGAGAATAATGAAATCTGTGCAAGTCTTTGCAGAGCATTTTTTATTACATAAAAATAAACCAGGGGAAAAAGTGGAGATTTATTTAAGATAAAATAATAAAAATGTAGCTGTACTTGTAAAGTCACACCAGCAAGCTGCAAACATCCTGTTAGTCAACCTCTCATAGCTTAAATTTATCTCTAAATATCTCTTCCCTCCTCCAGTTATATTTTCAGTAACATTTATATTGATATGGCAGACGAGAGCGAAATACCATTGTTAAATAATACCAGTGCTTTGAAGAGAACTTTAGGATAGTGAAGAGAATACAAAACCAAATATTCTTAACACTTATTTTATACTTTTAAAATACTTTTTTAACACCTTGAAAAGGAAGTTTAGCGTGGTACATTTAATATAAAAGTATTTTACATTAATAATAAAGAGTTAGGTATCTGCCATTCTGCTACGAATGATCAGAAAATCCAATGTGATTATCAAGGTAAATAATTGAATAATGTTTCCTTCCAGTTTGACTGTGACACTTCATCATGAGGTGTTTGAGAATGCTGGCATTCCCTAGAAGATAACAAATTAGAGTGAGATTATTCTAAGTCTAGCTTGTTTTTGTAGCAGTAAATTCTCAGTTCATTGTCCATTACATTAATACATTTTTTGCCTGCACTACAGCATGTTTGGTCCTATTATCCACTACATATCCATTTAGCAATTAAGGTACTCCCAGTCAAGTATAATTGGCAAAATTATTTCTGGTGCACTTTATATTCATGCTCTAATGGTCTGTAATAAATAGCTGTTGGAACTTTAATAACCAAGTTTTCAGCTTTTTCTGTGTTTATGGAGTGATTAGTACGGTTCATATCAAGAAAAAAAAAAGCCGGTCTTTAGATTCGTCATTAGTTTCACCTGCAGCATTAGCAAGTAAAACGTAGTTCAAAGGCATAAAAAATTTAAAAAGCAAAAAAATTTACTTTACATGTCCACATAATTTCATGTCACGCTCACGGTTTTTTTCATGTTTATATAAGGTGTTGAACTTTCGCAGATTCCTGCTTTGCCAGGAGTTTCTCTGGGTAACTACAATTGCATTCCAAGTAACGACAGAAGCTCTTCCTGTAACCATCTTCCAAAATGCTACTTTTGTGTGTGTTGTTTCTCCTCTCTTTTGTTGTTGTTTGCTTGTTTTCATTAGCTTTGGAAAAATCACTTAGGACAATCTCTAGTGAAAGGTAACATTGTCTGCTTCGAAAAATCTTGCACCCAGTAGAAGAATTCATCTGTGCCATTATGAGAAGTAAATCTGAACATGTCTTGCATGATTTCCTTACTAGAATATGTTTTGGTCACTGATGGGTAACTACCTTTGCTGTTTTCAGTAAGTAAATCTTATTAGTCTCAGATTCACTAGATATAAAAGTCCTTTCCTTCCAAAATCCAGCCACTGGACATTGCCACACTTACAAGTGCAGTATCAATCAGTTAAGTCTGTCACTTCATGAAAATTTCATTGTGCCTGACTGGCACTGGGAGGAAACTATTATTGATGGGAGGTGTTGGTGAGGAGGATGGCAATAGGCTGCCTATTGTCTTAGAAGGTCACAGAACATGTATTTTTCAAGAAGAGTTTAAAATTCACTGTAAAAAAACCCCCAGGTATATATTCCTGGCCTCACACAAAATCTCTTAAGGAAATACTGCTGCTCTTCACAAGTTCACGAGATAGTTATAAAACAGGGATTTGTCTGTCTCACAATAACAAAATCTGCTTTTTATTATTGTTTTTTAAAAGACAAAGTAATGTAGATGCATTTTTCAATGATCTGAAAAACACACTATATTTTAGTTTAAACTGAATATAATCATTACTATAGCATTTTAGGTTTAAAATTGTATTCCTTTCATGGTACAATTAAGAGGCAGAAGAAATATAGAAATAATAATCCTGTAGCTCTGAATTCTTAAACTTTGCTCACCTCAGTCTTGAAGCAAATATTTCATCAGACAATTACTCAGATTAACTCTTGAGATAACTCAGTTAGCCAGCTGTAATGGTGGATAGCTCATTCTAACCATGATCTTCTTGCATCAGGCCTTGAGAACGAAGGACATTTAGCAATGCGGGTTCTTATTATAACCTTAGATATAAAAGCAAATCCAGTCTAAGGACAGAATCTGACGGACCAATATTTATCTTGATGTATTTGAATCTGGCATGCAAACACCATGCAACAGAACTGACAGAGAGATCATTCACAGTGACAGCATTACAGAAGNATAAAAGTCCTTTCCTTCCAAAATCCAGCCACTGGACATTGCCACACTTACAAGTGCAGTATCAATCAGTTAAGTCTGTCACTTCATGAAAATTTCATTGTGCCTGACTGGCACTGGGAGGAAACTATTATTGATGGGAGGTGTTGGTGAGGAGGATGGCAATAGGCTGCCTATTGTCTTAGAAGGTCACAGAACATGTATTTTTCAAGAAGAGTTTAAAATTCACTGTAAAAAAACACCCAGGTATATATTCCTGGCCTCACACAAAATCTCTTAAGGAAATACTGCTGCTCTTCACAAGTTCACGAGATAGTTATAAAACAGGGATTTGTCTGTCTCACAATAACAAAATCTGCTTTTTATTATTGTTTTTTAAAAGACTAATGTAGATGCATTTTTCAATGATCTGAAAAACACACTATATTTTAGTTTAAACTGAATATAATCATTACTATAGCATTTTAGGTTTAAAATTGTATTCCTTTCATGGTACAATTAAGAGGCAGAAGAAATATAGAAATAATAATCCTGTAGCTCTGAATTCTTAAACTTTGCTCACCTCAGTCTTGAAGCAAATATTTCATCAGACAATTACTCAGATTAACTCTTGAGATAACTCAGTTAGCCAGCTGTAATGGTGGATAGCTCATTCTAACCATGATCTTCTTGCATCAGGCCTTGAGAACGAAGGACATTTAGCAATGCGGGTTCTTATTATGACCTTAGATATAAAAGCAAATCCAGTCTAAGGACAGAATCTGACGCACCAATATTTATCTTGATGTATTTGAATCTGGCATGCAAACACCATGCAACAGAACTGACAGAGAGATCATTCACAGTGACAGCATTACAGAAGTCTTTATTGTGAAATGTCCTTAGGAAAAAAAAAAAAATCTCTAGTCTCATATTTGGTCAGTTTCTTGCTGCATTCCTTGTAACTACTGCATCGCTCTCTAGTTCAGTTATTTTTTGTTGTTTTTCCCCTTTACAATATATTGTACAAAAATTGTAACTTCTTAAAAAGAAGTTATGCATGACTAACGTGAGGAGGTTATTTTAAAACACCTGATAAACTGAAGATCTTGCCTCTACTAGGTAAACACTTGTAAACATTCTGTTTAAAAGATTTTTTTAGCATATAGATCCCTCTTTACCACAGAGCTTGAGAGTCTTCCCTAAGGAAATTGACCTCAAATAAATTGTCAATGTGTTGCAGATATTCTTACACATGACTACACATGCTTCATAAACACTTATTTTGAGAGACTAAATTCTTTAAAATGTGGTCTGAAGTGTCAGAGGGATAAATAATCACATAACATCTTGCCTTCAGACAATGGAGTACTAGGACATATTTTGTCTTCTGTTGATTAAACATTTTATATCACCTAAAATATTCTCACATTGTTATATGAATACTTTGTACAGCTGTGACAGCAAAGATGCTGGTTTAAAAAAGATTGGTTACTGCCGTAAGAACCTAAGAGACCGAAATCTGTGACACTTGGTAATTCATTTATTACTGCTGTATGATACTTAGGCCTGATGTTAAGCTACACTGAAAATGATTCTCATGTTTTCGTTAGATCACTACTGGAAAAGATTCAGTTAATTTTGTGAGGTAATGGCAATAACTGACCAAAAGTCTTTCTGGTTTTAAACGTACTAGGTTCTACAAAATCTTTCACCTCTACTGCTTCTTTGGGCTCTTTCTGCTTTCTGGAAAGGAAGATGTTAGAGCAGGTGTAAGACAAACAGAGGCATCATTCCTCTAGTGCGTTCCCTCCTTTTTGGACCGGAGAAGCTATAGGGAGAAGGTCTCATGTCTTTCTGGAATGGAAACGTTGTGTAGAGCCACAGAGCAGCATCCCTTTCTTCTACAGTGCTTTCAGGAACATCATGCGGAAGTCATCTAGAAAGGCAAATCTTTGGACATCTGTCTACGAGTTTCCAGAGGAGCTTGAGACTGTCAGGGGGAAGACTTCTGTGTGAAAACCTATTCACTGTGGTCCTGTTTTACAAGGGATGTTTTATCTGACACAAGCACTGCAGTAGGGGCCTGTGGAGATGTCTTTCTTGAGGGTTCTGAGATCTGTTGCACTAAGAGAGTTGTCTTTCGGGGTTTTCCGGAAAATGTGACATTATGTAGGTACTCTCAGATGCAAGTTATTGCTTGAGATAATCTCAGTTTTGTTTGTTACAGGTTTCTCAGTTCTTCCTGACTATCTGTTTACCTTCTTATTTTCAGAGGGGGAAATGTCGTAAATTAATCTCTGTGCTTCCTCAAATTGTTTCAAACTGATAAAGCAAAGTAGATTGTGGACAGACACACACACACACAGAGTTGCATGTATCTGCATCTCTAAAAACAAGGCTAAAAATTATTTTGGATCAAACTCAGGAAAAAAATAAATCCTATGGTCCTAGTTAATGGCAACTTCTACCATCATGTGCTGAATTTTTAAATTGCATTAATGGATTTGTGATCTAAAGTTTCCTTAAAGGTTCAAATGAAATAATATTTTTAATTTGAATTTTTTAAATTTTTTTTTTTTCTCAAATAGTTCTCAGTGACAGTATCTCCCAATAAATATTCTGACAAAATCTTAACTAAAAATTTCCCATCTCTGAGACTGGTCTATTTCTTCAATTTTTCAAAAATATAAGCAGTGAAGAAAAATGGTTTTTTAAAGAAGTTTACAAATTATTTTAATTGGGGAAATTCTTAAACTTGGTTTGAACTTCTTTCTCGAGCAATATATATATATATTAAGAATATAGCTAGTTTTTTTTCAGATATGACAAGTGAAACACAATTTGAAGTTATTCCTTACCAGTAACTTAGAAGGAAAGAAACCCCTCAAAACGATTTCTCACAGTTTACTTCTTACAAGGCCAAAGGATAAAACTCAAGAAAAGTGGGGAATCCGTAACTTAGATACAAGATTTTGCTTGCTACAGAGAATAGAATAAAAAGTTGCAGTTGCAAAGCTGTTTNGGGGATAATGAGTTTCTACTGGCACCAGACTTGCCCTAGCTGTTTGTCTTTTACACACGGGACAAAATACTCAAACTTTTTTGCTAAATATAGAGCTGCTAAGTACTTACAAAGCAGAGCAAGTATTGATTAACACTATTTAACAAAATCAGGCTTGTTTCAACTCACGGATTTTTTTTTGAGTTATTTGCATTACTTTTTGCATAGCTGGACTTGTAAGTTCCTTTCTAATTGACTCACATTTTTTAAAGACCAATCACTTATATTAAGAGAGGAAACCCTTGTTTTTATGAAAGCCTTCTGTCTCTAGTAGAGGTGACTTCCTGAATATAATGCATAAAGTCATTTAATTGCCTTTAATATTTGTTCTCATGGGAAATATTTGCGTTGAAACAGGAAACCCAAAGAAAGCATCCTAATTGTTGAAAAAGGAAATGACAGACATACTAGCCTTGGGATGCAAGCATAAAATAGCAAATAGGGCACTGACCTAAGAAGCCTGGATTGTATTCTCAGCATTGTCACATTTTTCTCATAATTTTTTTTTCACTGCTCACTTGTGTAAACTTTAAGTTTCTAGGATACAATAATGTTTATTACTTACAGGACTGCCTACAACATTCTCAATGGCCACCAGGATGTTGTGCGGGACAGTGTCAAACACTTTGCAGAAGTCCAGGTAAATTACATCAGTGGTTCTTCCTTTGTCCACTGATTCCGTAACTCCATCATAAATGACCACCAGCTTTGTCACACGCAATTTACCCTTGGTAAGCCATGCTGGTTACAAATCACCTTCCTTTCACTTTCCATGTACCTTAGTAGAGCCTTCAGGAGGAAAACAAACAAAACCAATATTTATCCAATCTCTGTTTGGTAGGAATGGGACTCAGCCTCTGATATACTTTTTTTAAACCTTTTCTCAGTTTGTTGTGTTCAACTTTAGTTTTTCATTCTGAATCTAACATCTTTGGGACCTATGTATTCTTATCTCTGTAGGACTGTGCATCAAACTGTATTGCTAAAAAGAAAGCAAAATATTTTATCCCCATCAAGAAAAAAGCCATATGTCTCTTCAGTTTCGTAATCTGTAGTAACTTCCTTTTGTATTGTAATACTTCTCCTCCCACAGCGCATAAATTGCTTTCATGTCAAGAAAAGGAAAAAGAGAAAAGAAATAAGGAAGTGAGAAGAAGTTTTAGTTTAACATATAGATGTGTATGCTATGTTTATATGTTGATATTAATTTTATGTAAGGCCTCTACTGGTTTAGCGCACTAAATTATCCCTTGAAGTATATAATTTCAGTTTTAGTTTCAGGAAATAACCCACTGCCAGTAATATTCAGTATCAAGAGCACCATTAGTGTCAGATGTTTCATTCCTATATTGAAAGTGTGTTTTGCGATTCAAAATGTGAGACTTCAATAGATTAACTTTCTATCTGCAGCTGTGGTTCAGAGTTTCTGTACGATTTTATGCAGTCATTGCATCCTTTCCATGACTCCATTTTTTCTGCATACAATAGAGTACTTTCAAGTGGTGGCAATTAAATAAAATTAAATCAAATTTCCATAGCTCTACTATTCACAAAAAGCTGTAGGAACCTTTAATCTTTCCAGGCTGTCATAAATATGGATCCATCTGAAATTTCCTCTAAACACTGCAGGCTTAAGAGATGCTTCAAGGTCTGGCAAATTACCCCTTATCCCTGCACTTCCTGGGTATCTGTGAGCTCCAGTTTAAGTGCATGTAAACAAAAGGAAGCTAGACAAAGAAATGAGCACTATCAAATAGAAAATTTGGAACCAGTCTCNGGGGTTTTTTTATCCACTGACTTCACATTCCTGGACCATGACTTTTATTTTTAACAAAAATATGAAAAATTTCCAGGACGATTCTTGCCAGAGGAAAAGGGAAATTGAAGGATTTTTACAAGAGGTTTTAAATTTTATCCTGTTCTTGTCAATAGAGGTTTTTCCAAGGTCTTCCCAGAAGAATTAGGCTATTTTAAAAAGTACCAACTTGATGAAGAATTTTAAACTTCTTCAAAATGTCAGAGGAAAAAA
>VZTO01016573.1:17604-80140 GCA_013400615.1 Syrrhaptes paradoxus | reverse complement strand
AAAAAGAAAGAAAAAGAAAAACAAAGAACCCTCCCACACACACAATTTCCATACAGTGTTGGTAGAACAAATCTTAAAGGGTAAACAGATTTCTTTCAGAATTTGCTTTGTCATGCCAGGCCCTTGTCTGTGGCCTTTTGGAGAAATCCTGCATCCCCAGAGTATTAATTGTTAAAAATCTCACCCATAGGACAAAGATGCTTTGTAGTTATTGCTTTTCTGAGTTTAAATTATTATACCATGAATACCGCAAGTATCTCATCACAAAGAAACTTGATTTGTTTATAAGGCTATGTCACTATCTGTTCCAGTTAAAGTGCTCATAAAGGTTTTGGAAATTTGTTCTCTTATTCTGAAAAAAATTCCTTTTCATTTAATTTGAAGTATATGTGCAAATGTATATACCAATTACTGTTTGTTCAACGGCAACTACACCAAATAACAACAAAGAATCCTCTGTGCCCCTCACCGCAAATAATTTTGATCAAATGGGCAAATCAGACATACAGTTTGGTTATCTGGAGCAACACCCTTTTTCTGTGAACAGACTTTGTGTAAAGTAATATAAGCCTGTTTCTAAACATGAAAACAGAAGTGTGTAATCTGTAATTTCACTTTTAATCGTACCTATGAACAAGACTTTATGACAGAAGTAGTCAAAGAAACTGATCATTAACTTGCCATAAACAGGTTTTAGCAAAATAACTTTTAAATTCCTATGAGCCGAATGAAAGACAGGTCTATTCAACTTTCTCAGTTCTGCAATGAATTTCAGTTACAAACTCTTTCATGTCCAGTCTCCATTGTCTTACTTTACTTCATACAGTGTTCCAGTCCCAAACACTTTTTAAGATCTTGTTTAAAAAAAATAAATAGTTAAAGTTCCTAGATCTTGGAGTGCCTTTGGAAAATATGTTGATGTATTTTTTTGGATTACATTGGAGAAGGTCAGTTATTGACAATGGCTGCATCGTTTTGCAGTTTGTTATATGAACCCACAGTTATTAAAGCACTTCTATAAAGCTTTTTTTATTTCCTGTTTCACTGTCATATGCCTTAAAAGAACTGTTTACTAAAGTAACTCCTCTATGTGAATTCTACTGTTCCTACCAATGAGATTCTCTCCTTCCTGACCTAAAGCCAGAAGTGCTCATAAAAATCTCTTTAAAAGTTACTGTTAGCTGCCAAACCTTTCCCAGGCTTGTGAGAACCTGAAGTGTTGTTTAGTATGTACTTTACATCTTAACATTTCATTTGTCAAAGTCGTTTAGAGGACAGGTAATCATCCATACTGAATAATCTGAAAAAAATTACCTAAAATGAAGGCAGAGAAGGTTAAGCTTACCTTTGAGACCAGAGACCCGAGAATTCCCAAACTCATAGGTTTACATCCTTGCATTTCTTCTCCTCACTTGTTTGCTTGTTATGCTTGTTCAAATCTTTGAAAAACTCAGACACTTGTTTTCACTCAGTATTTTACATAATTCTATTTCCCTGTTTGGTACTAGTGTGTAAAACAGCTATGTTCCCACTTCATTCAAGAGGCCATGCCTAACGAAATCTGCTGGTGCATGAGTACAGTGAACAGGCTTTCAACAGGCTCAAGAATGCCTGTGAAGTCCAGCATTCCTCAGCACCTGGATAATATCATGGCAAACTGCTGTTCACCATAGGGACAGGTAAAAACCAAAAGATTTTCAAGAAAACTTTGAAAAAGATTAGGCTGCAGGTGCAACTGGGGTGCTACGGTACAGCGACTCATAGTTCACGGCATCATTTTGTAAAAGAAATAGTTTAGTCATCAGTGGATTTGTGCTTGAAAAGTGACTGTTGCAGAAGGAAAAGAAACCAATCTGAGAGTATCTTTGCCCATGTTAACGTTGTCATGAATGTTCTTATATAAATAATTTCTCTATTTTTAATTATTTATATAAAGGGATTGTTACTTAACAATTCCTTGATTTTCCATAGGTACACACACAGAGCACTGTGCCACCTAAACCTCAGCTGTTCTCCAGTGTCACCGATTCTGTGCTTTCAAACGAGCACGCCTTTGTTGGGCACATATAGACTGTCTTGATATTTCTCCTTAACTTGTGCTGCTGTATCCTTCCTATTGTATTAATGGAATTTCCCAGCTGTCTTCATTTCTGGGCGTTTTCTTTTGTGTGTGCATGACAGTCTAAATTGGTTTTATTGGTGTATTTTGGTGAATGTAGCCTCTGCCTTGTGTTTGGAGTGATTTTTAGAGAAAATTTCCTTTAAGGTTAATATAACTTTGATTCAGTATTTTGATTTGTGTAAAGTGGCTTTGGTGATCTAGAGTTAAAATAGTCCATTCCTTTTTTTTCTCTTAACTACTATTAAGAAAGAATTTCTTAAGTTATTTAATTTATATATCCTACCACATTAACTTTTATTCTGTCTGCTTTCTAAATGTATAGAAACAAAACCTGTTGGTGCTCAGTCTTAACTGGCAACCTCTTCTATTTTAATACTCCAGATAAAGTACTAATTTGAATTAGAATTTGTTTTACATGGTTATAATTAGTGATGATGCAGTTATCAGTGGAAATCAATAATGTTTGTCCGCCTGCTCATTCCTCTTATACAAACCAAATAAAACTATAGAAAGGAAAAAGAATGGCACTTACTTCATACATCAGTTATTAACACCAGGAAGGCTTACAAGGTGTATTTTAGTACTTCTGAGTTCTGTTTTACCCAATACGTTCAGAACAGAATTCAATTATCATGTCGAATGCCATAAGAACTTGCATAAATGTTGCAGTCTCTGCAAGGATGTTTTGCATTACATCATACAATTTATTTTTACTGACAGCTGGTTAATCCAACTTATTTCAAAATGATTAATTGCTAGATGTATTAACATTCCAGTTACAACTTTGCTGATGATGTGGAGATTTAGTTGCACACTTCTTCTCAGGGATTTAGTGATATATAGAGGTTTAGAATGACTGAAAATTCCAATTTTCTGTCAATTTGATTCTGGTGTGTTTAGCTATTGTCATATAACTGGTTACTAGGCATAACAATTCAATTTATTCCTATATACACTGCTCTGTTTCTAAGCTGGGAAGATTCAAATTCTATTAAAGATAAGGAAAATAATATTTTAGGAACTGTGTGTGCTTTGTGAGCAACCTCTGTGGGTCATCAATTACTTTACTGAAGTATTTCTTGTTTTCTGTTGGCTAGAAACATGCATACTCAATGATCCTTTTGTGTGTATTTCTGTCTTTGCTGTATCCTTAAGTGAGTGTAATCCAGCACAGATGTGCGGTCTTATGCTTCTGAGAGTTGTGGCTTGGGTAACAATCTTCACTTATGTTTAGAGCTGTATAACTGCTGTTCAAAACAAAGAATCATATTTCAAAATAGTTTCATTTAATTCTATTCAGTTAATAAAGACAGCATTTATTTAATTTGTCTGCTTTGTTTTATGAATTTTAGCTAGAGAAAGCATGCATGAATAACTTTTTCAAGGTGACAGTGGAGGTGCTTGTCTTTTTTGACATCTGTTGACATAATACTTCCTCAGAAGCTAATAATCTGTGCCATTAAAAGTAAGCAGAATTAACTACCTTACAAGAATTATTTTTCAAATACCTAAAGACTTTAATGCATTTAGTCCATAAACATCAATTAGTTCTCAAGCACATCTTGACACATTTGAATAGCAATTGCTCTAATGTTCTCTAGCTGGTGGAGATTTTCCTCCTTCCTCCCCACTGATAGCTGCGGTGCAGGAAGAGGATCTTTTTGTCAGGGTGTAGTTCATGCCCTGAGGTATACTCCTTCTTTCATGGTGCTGCTGATGTTGATACGTTGCCACCTCAGAGAGCAGAGAAAGAGCACTCAGAGAGATTTTAACTGAGGTTATACAGTTCTGGGGGGAACGGACTTCAGTGTCCCCAGGATGAGACCCACCTTTGGAAAAACATGGATGTTCCATTGACAGCTCTTCTTTGGTGGTATAAACTAACAGAATATTAATCAAACAAGTAGTTTCTGACAGTAGAAACATTATGTCAAAGAAAAAGACATTAACGTTGAATTTCTAAACCAGTGTGAATCTGTTTATCCAAGGGGAAACTATTTTCCTTCTCCACCACTTTTACGGATGGCCTACTTTAGTTTCCTGTTTTCTGCTCTTAAACGTCTGTGTTTTGAGGAGTGGTGCTACAGAGACAGCTCGATTTTTAATAGATGGCCTCGTGATATTTCTACTGAAAGTGACGCTGCTAGAAATATATTCTTGTTTACAGTTCACAATACCCTGACTTCATTCTAAATCTGATTTCACACTCTCCAGTTCCTGTTCATTTTTTTTCTTATTAACTTTAGATAAGATAGGAACACAAGATGGAAGCGCAGTACTTTCCCCAAGATTTTTCCCTCTGGATGTAATTTACTAAGCTTAATAAAAGTTAAATGTGAGAAAAAATTATCATATGTCTTTCTGTTATCGGGTCATCAGAAGTTTATTGAAATTTAGCTTTTCCCTATTGTGTGCTTCAGATTAATTTTTCCAAAATTTCTGTTCTCTCTTCATGATGCAGACTGGGTCTGAACAGAATAGTGAAACTGCGGAGGTGGATCTGAAGGTTTCCCTTGAGGGATGTCGACTGCAGGTGGTAAGACTAAGTGTGTCCCATGTTGCCAAGGAACAGTGTAACACCTACTTGTGCAGGAGTTGATCCGTGTTTATGGCACTTCACAGGGAGGGGAGAACTTTGTTGATCTACACAGGATGCTCTGGGCAAATTGACTTTACCCTGTGTGGTGATTAAAGGCAGTTCTCTGTTGTGCAGTATCTCCTTTCGCCAAAGGAGGACTCTCTCAGGAGCACATGGAACAAATGTCACCAAGCTCCTTGTACTTTTTGTTACCTTTTCATACTGACTAATTTTTCCTAAGCTTCCTCCCAATGACAACCTGAAAGTCTGATTGGAAAGATACTTTGTGGAGTTATGCTTTGGACTGATGTGACTCAAAGCCTATTCTCTTCCTCATTTTCACGGAATCACGGAATAAGAAAAATCGTCTGCCTTTAACATGTTGTGGCAAGCAAAATAATTTTATTTGTGTTGAGAATAAAAGCTTTTCCTAACCGTACTTCACAACCAGAATGTAGTATTGATTGTCTAACTCCATCCCACAATATACCCACATTTTGAAGTGAGAACACATTATAATGATATAGTTCCCATAACTATGGTGACTAAAACTATATATGAAGAGGCTAAAAGATGGATAGCACAGTAAAATCTATTCCTATTTGTTTCAGACCACAGACACATCATTCCCTATTTTTCTGAAGAAGAGTAAAAGAAAGCAGGAAAAACTAAACAAAGCTGAACCAGCTCTCATCCCTTCCTCCAGTCATCCTTACAGTGGAAAAAGTAAAAAAAAACGCAATAAAGATTAGTCTTATTTCCATATAAAAGCATGTAGACAACAAACTACAGCTTCTTCAGGTTCTAATGTATAAGGAACACGTGGCCAAAGAGCTTCAAAGGTGAGAAAGGAGTCACACCAAAGTGATTGTGCACATGCATACATACCAGTATACATCAGTGCAAGTTATAAATTTTGCTATGGAGCTATCCCAGATTGAAGATAAATTGCAATGTGCTGCATAAAACCTTTCTGAAAATGAAGAGCTTTGCCTAGGAATTTAATATGTGCTGCTCCCAGTGGCACAGACAGATCACAATCACCCTTAAAAATAGGAGCTGGAAATGCATACTTGTCCTGGTTTTGTCTGGGACTGACTTAACTTCTTTCACAGTAGCTACTAAGAGGCTATGTTTTGAATTTGTTCTGAGAGGAAGGCTGACAACACACTGACGTTTATAGTTGTCGCTAGGATAGACAAGAACTTTTCAGCCTCTCTGCTGTGCCAGTGTCTGCAGGTGCAGGAGAAGCTGTGAGGGAGCACAGCCCTGATTACTAGCCCAGGATTCAACCTTAGGTTTAGTATTGAGACACAAATTGGCCAATTGTATATTCCATATCATGCACATCATGCCCAGTATATAGATGAGGAGCTGTCTGGAAGTACCCTATTTCTCTCTGGGTCACCTTGCTCTATTGGTCAGCTCTTGGTTTCTTGGAGGCTTGGGATCTTATCTCTTTCCAGGGATTGTGGTTTTGGGACTGTCTCTGCTCTGGGAATGGCCTGAGCCTTGGTCATCAAGTGGTGAGCAGTATCACTGTGTATCACTCATTTGTATATTTGTATAATTGTATATATTACTATAATCATTATCATTATTATTTTCAGTTGGATTGTGTTTTAGTTATTAAATTGTTCTAATCTCAACCCATGAGTCTCTTTTCCCTTTACCCCTTTAATTCGCTCCCTGGTCCCTAGAAGGGGGGAGGGTGAGCAAATGGTTGTATGGTGTTTTTTGCTAGCTGAGTTAATTCAAACCACAACAGTCCCATACCTGCATCACACATCAGGAGGTACCCTGACCAAAAATATGCTGCTGTGCATCGCAAGGTGTTACATGCAATGGGAAACTTTAATCTGAAAAATTGGCCCTGAATGCTTCTGGATGACTGCTACTTTTGCAACGCTAAAAAACTTGTCAGAAATCTTGCTTCAGTGCAAGTATCCTGCATGTCAAACTGGCACTATAAAAATAGCTGAGATCTGTTCTGATAGAGTTTTCTTTAGAAATTGCACATATCACCACAAAAGTGTTTTCACACTTAAACTATCTTTTTAGGTGTAACTGCTGTTCAAAAGCTGCTCCTCTACAATAAATCTAGATTGTGTAGTATCAAAATGTTAGTCAGTGTCATTTACTGTCCTTCAAAATTTTAAAAAAATACATTTATTTGTTCTGCCTGCAATTTTTCTGGCATAATCACATATGTATGAGAAGTTCAGAAACTGAGATACTGTCAATTCCATTGAAGTAATGCTTACTTGAGAAGAGCCATGGTTTTATCCATTACTATTTAGTTAATCACTTCTCATTTGGTGATCCTTGTTTCTTTTTCACACAGCACTTTTTTTTTTGAGTGAGAACACTAGAATCATAGAATCATAGAATGGTTTTGTTTGCAAGGGACCTTAAATATCTTCTAGTTGCAACCTCCCTGAGATGGGCAGGGACACACTCCACTAGCCCAGGTTGCTCAAAGCCTCATCCAGCCTGGCCTTGAACCCCTCCAGGGATGGGGCATCCACAGCTTCTCTGGGCAACCTGTTCCAGTGCCTCACCACCCTCTGAGTGAAAAATTCCTCCTAATATCTAACTTATATCTCCCTTCTCTTAGTTTAAAACCATTCCCCCTCATCCTGTCACTATCAATCCATGTAAAAACTGTTTTCATGTGCATATCCATCTTTGTTGAGACTACCTTTTCTGCATTCCAGTAAGAACTGGAAACTCATGAGCCTCTTTGCAGTAGTTTGGAATCTTTCTATTTCACAGCCTCAGGCAGTCTCAAAACAATTGTTCCATGTACATGAACAACAGAAAAGTTTTTGTTTGTTTGTTTTCAGTTTGAAGGAAAAAGTGCTTCCTTTTTTTTGTGTGTGTGTCTGCCAACAGCTTAACAAAATGCACACTTTATTTAGGAGGATTTTTGGTCAAATGCTGCAAAAATGTTTGTAGGAGTCATTTGTTTATTTGTACCAAGCACTTAGTTTAATGACATCTTCTCTATTCAAATCTGATGCAAAGACCAGCTTTGTGTGTTCTTGGTTTTATTAGATAGCTATTTAAATCTTCCTTTTAAAATTTTTATTTACAGTTGTATTATACTTGCAGCATTCATTATTCTGGCTATTAGCTGACCACTTTCATGCTGGCAGCCAAGGACTAGTGGATTAGGGGAACACAGAGGTAGAGGGATAGAGAGAGGTTAACACAACTCTTCAGCTTCCAGTATTGCACATGCCTTTAGAGAAGTATCTATGAGTATACGGTACATTTTTCTGCTAGCTGGATGCCCTCTCATACCATTGTTTCAGTTATTTTCAGCTGGCAACATCTTGGACTCCTGACTGCAATCCCGTTGCTGACTGCTCATTCCCTCTCTTGCGTCAGCAGAAGAATTCATACGTTCGATGGCCTCATTAACTCCTGGGCTTCATCAAAAGAAGTGAGAGCACATAAGAAGGAAGAAGGGATCTGTGGGAAGGGATTATTTTGCCTCATTGACAGCTTATGCCGTGTTAAATTGTGTGTGAAACTATGACAGTAAGACTGAAATCATCTGAGACAGATAAACTGGTCTGACAGGAACTTCCCGCCATCTTCTTTTTTCTTTTTTTTATTTTTTTTTTTGTACAGCCATCCTATTTGAGTGTACCAGAGGAGCTTTGGGCTGTATCATTCTTCTTTCCCTGCATCTGTAGAGAAGCAGCTGAGACCAATATTCAATTTTTCCTTTGGGCAGTAGTGGCACATTGTAACCTCCAAAACAAGAAGTATGTGTTTGTTATTCTCCTTTGCTTTTTCCAGTTGTAGAACCAACATTTTTATTAATTTAAATGTATCTGGTTTCATTTGTCAGTTCATTGCTATCTTCTGCTTATCTAAAATGTAAATGAATTGTCATCTTTTACACTAGGTTTCTATATTCTGTTGCCAAGGATTTAAGGTCCAAGTGAGCCTAAAATCAACAAAAATTAAACTGGATCTGGAAAATAGGATTTAAACTCTTGTTTGTAAATAATTTCTGGTTTATTTTATTCTGATAACTAGATGTTTTTCTGTTTTATTTCTGCCTGTATAAAAATAAGTTGAAAAATGAATATATTCTAGTCTGAGCTGTATAAAAGCTGTCCGAAATATCTTGCTCGTTAATTTTTTGATACTATGATTTCTGAACAGTAGTAAAATAGAAAAAAAGGGTCAGGACACTATTGGTCTGAGAGTTCTGTCACACACTTTCTGCAACACCCTGTCACTGTTTTTCCTTTCCTTGCCTTTCTTTCCTGCCTGTTACTTTACAATATGAAGACTTTTTGCTCCAACTGTTCATTCAGGGTTGCCTTTCCAAAAAACTGTAGATCTGAAGTTCTGAGTCTTGCAATTCATGAAATGTGAAAAAACATAGTTAGGAAAATTTCATGTGGAATTACAATTGCTGGTTCAATCCCTATCTCTGTGTCTGACAGAGAAGTGAAACAACCAATTCCTTATTGAACATTTAAGACACTGGTTACCACACTTGCTTAACAAGGAGATCTGTGAAATTTTATATCTGTCTTTATTTGGCAAGGAAACAAATAAATAAGTTGTATAATTCTGATTGAAGCTAAACTTGCTACTACCATGAAGAAGCTGTCTGTTTGCTGCAGTTATCTGTCTGAATAATAGTTAAAGTAACACTGCTTCTTTCCTTCATGTTGGAAAGACGATTGAAATACACAAGTGAAAAGCATGGGTTTGGTTTTTTTTAAGCTTATTGTAAAATTTTCCTTCTCAGTTGAAAAACAAAACCAAAAGGACTTCAAAGAGCACTCGTCTCATTTTCTCCGCAAGATAAAAGGCCTTAAGGAATTTTGTTGGTACTTTCCATTAAGGCAGCAATCGATACAATTTGCTTATTTAGCAAGACTCATGGGAAGGCAAAGGATTGCATTTCCTGTAGCACACCAGAGCACCAGTGAGATTGTGATAGTTGCTATGAGATAAAGGGAGGCTAGTGGATTGTGTAAATTGGATGGGTTCATTTAAACTGCTTAGGAGCAACAGCTGATTACTTTGTTGATTATTCAGATTGTTCTCTATTTTTTTTATGTCCATTGTGCCTTCATGTGCAATCTGGCACGCTGGTGTTCCTTTTTACATTTTTATCACTGCATGGCTATTTTTTTTTCAGTGTAGCTGCTATATGTAATAAAGTACGACAGCTATGTCATATATTACACAGAATCACAGAATCACAGAATCACAGAATCACAGAATGTCAGGGATTGGAAGGGACCTCGAAAGATCATCCAGTCCAATCCCCCTGCCGGAGCAGGAACACCCAGATCAGATCCCACAGGAACGCATCCAGGCGGGCTTTGAATGTCTCCAGAGAAGGAGACTCCACCACCTCTCTGGGCAGCCTGTTCCAGGGCTCTGTCACCCTCACTGGAAAGAAGTTTTTTCTCATATTCAAGTGGAACCTCCTGTGTTCCAGCTTGAACCCATTGCCCCTTGTCCTATCACAGGATGTCACAGAGAAGAGCCTGGCTCCATCCTCCTGACACTCACCCTTCACATATTTATAAACATTAATTAATATATCTAACCATTAGAATATTATCTTGGTCAGTAGGTTGACCTTGCTATTATACTACAAATTTGATTACAGAATGGCATTACTAAAATTTTCAAGACAATGTATATAGAGGTTGATAAAGAATTGTAATGATAACATAATAATAATTTTTCCTGACTTTGTAGTCCTCCACAGTATGAAGACTCTTCAGAAGGCATAGGAGAAATTACCTGTCCTTACAGAATAACCAATAACGAAGATACTTCAAGATACTGCTTTGTTAGTTTTCCTGAGTAAGTTGTTAAATGCTACAACTTCCTGTATGTACTTAGTTTAGGTTTCACTTTCAAGATAAAGTGAAAATCTACAAGCCTTATTGAATATATGTATGTATTGTTATAATTTAAAAAAATTAAAAGAAAAACCTGAACTGCTGTTTGAACTTGAACTGCTGGAGTCCTGTCTTCATCTTGCAATCCATGCCCATGATTTTCTGCCAGTGTGTCTTCCCATGAAACTGGAGTTACTCATTGAAGCAGAAGTCTATTTAGCAGTGCTTATGTTTTGGCCAGGTTATATGTTTGAAACAGCTCGACACCTCATCACGTGTGGCAACTTTCCTCTAAGAGGGTGGGACTCTACTGCAGTTACGTTCAATATTCTTAAATTATGCTGCAACTGCAGTTTCACTGTGAAATACAAACCACAGTCCATTCAAGAAAATAGTTAATTTTAATAATAGTTACAGTCTTTTCATCATATTAAAATTACCTTCAGTCTAGGATAGCTCCATAGCAACATTTATAACTTGCACTGCTGTATGTATGCATGTGCACAACCACTTTGGTGTGACTCCTTTCTCACCTTTGAAGCTCTTTGGCCACGTGTTCCTTATACATAAGAACTTGAAGAAGCTGTAGTTTGTTGTCTACATGCTTTTATATGGAAATAAGACTAATCTTTATTGTGGTTTTTTTTACTTTTTCCACTGTAAGGATGACTGGAGGAAGGGATGAGAGCTGGTTCAGCTTTGTTTAGTTTTTCCTGCTTTCTTTTACTCTTCTTCAGAAAAATAGGGAATGATGTGTCTGTGGTCTGAAACAAATAGGAATAGATTTTACTGTGCTATCCATCTTTTAGCCTCTTCATATATAGTTTTAGTCACCATAGTTATGGGAACTATATCATTATAATGTGTTCTCACTTCAAAATGTGGGTATATTGTGAGATGGAGTTAGACAATCAATACTACATTCTGGTTGTGAAGTACGGTTAGGAAAAGCTTTTATTCTCAACACAAATAAAATTATTTTGCTTGCCACAACATGTTAAAGGCAAACTACTGTTATTATCAGAAACCATGAATTGAAATGATACATTAAGAGCTGTGACTTTGCAGTGTAATTGTGTGTGACTTTTTAATGATGAAGATTTTTCGTATTTACTCTGTACATTTTCAGTAAGGTTCATTATTTCGCTAGCCTGTTCTGTTGACTTAGTATTGCATCTGTGACATATTTTGTTGGGAATTTTGAAGAATGAAAGGCCAGTTTCTCCCTTGTGACTATGGGTATCTGTTAGCACTTTGAGGTATAGGAAGCCTCACCACTCAGGAAACTGATTCTGTCTCTGCAGCATCATATGGTTGTTATGGGAACCAGAGTTCTAAACTTACTTATTTTTCATTATTAGTGGTACATCACATTCAAGATCATTGTTCTTTTGCACTAGTTTGAGCTTCTTTTAATACAAAGGGAAGGAGGAAATAAGATGCACCTGGTTTGGTTGGTTGGTTGGTTGTTTTTTTTTTTAAATGGCACCTGTTAGAATACCTCGCTAGCAGTCTGTATGCTCACCTGTCATAGTATGGTTTGCCTCAGGGTATTTGAGAATTGAAGCTGAAAGGACTGAGGTAGCTGGTAGAAAGCAGAGTTTGATGCTATAGTTTCTGTGGAGGGTGAATATAAACTGAGAAATATGGAGACTGAAGAAATCTGTAAAGAACATCTGACCAATTTTCCTGCTCTGAAAGCAGTGAAAATATGCTTCGAACTTAAAGTTTTCTTAATGTAATGTATTACAATGTTTTTCTTTTCCAAAGGTTAAAATATTTTTTCAACATCATTTAATTTAAAGTTTTCTTACATTTATCCAATGTGATCTCATCAGTCATTAAGGGCATGGCAATAACTCTACATTCTCTTCTTTGCAGCAGCTTTATCTGAAGACTGTTCTGTGTACAACCTCTATCTTCTCCCTGTTTTTTTTTATTCCCCTAGAACAAATCCGAATATTTTTGTAATTTTCCTTACAAAATCTCTTTCCAAAACTTCTTACAACTATATCCTCTGCACTGTCTTCCAGCTGTATATATTCTTATTGAAATGTAACGCCCCAAACTAGACTCAGAGAGTTGCTGAAAACTTTTGCTTCATGAGTAAAGAGAAGCAATTATTTCCTGTGTATGTGATGACAGTTCTGAAAATCAATATCCTCCATTCTTTTGCAAAATCATTCTATTATATTAATAGTTGCCATTCAGTAGTGATTTTCTGTTCTACATTCGCACATTTATTTTTCAACTTCCCCTGTTCCCAAGGGCTTGATTTTATGCGAATATTATGGTGTTGCTTGCTAGCTTGTTCTGTTCTGGCCATCCTTGTGTCATCTAGGGCAGAACAGCATGAAGAATTGAATCAGGCAGGAATGGCTTTACTTTGAGGTGAGGTCCCTCCCCACCAGAATCCCATACACCTTGCTAAAATCTTCCTTTGCCATTCTGTCCCAATAGCAAAATGCAGTGGTGATGTAATGCAGAGCTAACGTTGCAAAAAATTGTTGCGTGCAACAATTTTCCATAGGTTTTTTTTGCTTGCTTCCTTTATAACAAATGTTAAAATTCATCACTATTTACCAGTACAAACCTCAGTTGTGGTCTTTACCAACTGAGAAGCCTTGGAGCTGCTACTCAAATCAGAAGACTAATTCTGATTTTTAAACAGCCTTGGCAAATTTTTTACCTTTAATCCAGATCATTTCACTATGAAGTCCGACACCTATCTCTGAAACACAAGTGGAGGAAAAACAGACTGAAGCAATCAGCCAGGGTTTAGTAGCTATTTAAATAGGCACAGGCAATAATCTGGGCAGGTAAGCCTCAACGTACTAACTGTGTGCTTGCTTTCATAGATCTTGGAATTAAGAAATTTTTCTGAAACCAATATATTTTCAAGATCTTCCATGTTCTACTGGTCATAGTCCAAATGGGTCTGGCTATCAAAGTCACATACCAGGAAAAGCCATTTTTTAATTATTTCACTGCTTTTATTATTTCACTGCATAGTACTTAATTTAATAAACAGTATACTTTGTAGTTGCTTGTTTAGAAAGTCCCTTCAGTACGGATCAAAGGAACTGCAAGAGAAGGTTTCCATTACCAGATGAAACAAAAAAACCCTTTCTTCTTCATGTCATCCTCTATTAGCCACTGTTAGAAAAGGGGTTGGATAAATCTTTGATGATATTTAAGGCTCTATAGGTAAAAATATGAGAGTCTTGCTGAAATGATTGCTTAAGAGTGACCTATCAGTGTTAAATTAGTGCCAAAGGACCACGGGCATATTCATGTAACTCATAGGCAGTGTGAAAAAGAAGCAAGAGAGCCCGTCTTGCCATTTACAACACACCTCTGTAAGAGTTTCATTGTAGTATTTATGGATTGACGAGCTTCTGAAAATCAATTAATTATTTAGCAGTTATTATCTCTGAAAACTATTTATAATGCAATACAATCATGGCTGACTCTTTCTCCAGACTAAAGAGGAGCCTCTCTTTCAAAATTACCTATGTATCAAAACAAGGATAGCAGACTCTGAAGCATTCCTACCAAAGATATCTTCATTTCAAACAAGTGGGGTGAAATATTATTGGAATTTGGAGAAACAAGCTAAGAGAACGTCAAAACACCGGTACTTACTGGTGGTAAATAGTAGTGAAAGGAGGCTCTGAAAATAGAAGTTTTTAATGTCATACAGACTTTTTTTTTTTTTTAAGCTTGGGTGTGTGCGGGATGGGTTGTTGTTTTTTTTTTTTTTGTGCCAAGTGGAATGGAAATACTTCACTGAAGGCTGATAAAGAGTTAAGTGATGGAGAATAGATAACATCACAAATGCCTATGGAAGAAGTGTAATAGAGTTGGCATTGGCACCTATTAACTAAGGCATACAACAGCAAGAAAGTCAAATTTATCAAGAAAATAAGAGGTACTGAAGACACAAAATGTTAATTTCAGCTACTCAAAGAATGTGTCCTGCCAAGTGTTTTTTGCTGCTTTTCTTTGACTTTAAGAGGAATACAGCTCAAATTTCGATACTGGCCACGAGTAGAGTTGTTTTTTGTTATGAGTTTGTTGTGTTTTTTAATAGCGTTCCATCTATTAGATTTTCTTATTTCTAGACCAGACGTCCCAGAGGGTTGCTCCTCAGATAATGGAAGCTATTGACTCCAGGCTGTTTGATCTGACTTACTAAAGGTCAGTAGAACAGTGGCAGACAGTAATCAGTTATGACCTGATGACAGCTTAGCAAACTGCACTGAATACATTAATAATGTCCTTGTAGGACGCAGGTATTAAGATCTTAAGAGCTCATAATCACATTGTTTGAAATATTGGACAAAAAATGGAGTTATGGAGTTGTGGACTGAAGGAAAATGGCCTGTTACTTTGACTCTGTTTTGAACCCTACGTGTAAGACAGACAGTGATTGTTCACTAGTTTAAAAATCAACCAACCAAAAAAAAAAACCAAATTAAAAACCCAAACAACAAAAACCACTCCCATGATATTTTTATACTGTAGAAGTGGAGTTGTCACAAGTCAGAAAATTATTTATTTATTATGCGTTGTTTCTTTATTTCTTATAAACAGATAAGAAATTTAATTTCATCCTTATGTTTACACCTTATCACTGCTAAAGAGAGGTAACAGTTTTATCCAATTAGTAGTTTTTGTAGAAAATACTGAATACATTTTAGTTTAAAGTATAACATTTTATGATGGTAAAATGAGAAATTACTAAAATAAAATTTATCTGGAGTCATAACTGCTTGACACTGTGGACAACAGTTTTTTACTAGTGTATTGGGTTTCCATGGCAAGGTTTTGGTAGTGAGGGTGCTACAAGGGAGACTTCTGTGAGAAGGTGCTAGAAGCTTCCCCCATGTCCAATAGAGCCAACGCCAGCCAGTTCCAAGATGGACCCACTGCTGGCCAAGGCTGAGCCCATCAGTGCCAGCGGTAGTTCCTCTGGGATAACGTATTTAAGAAGGAGAGAAAAACCAAAAACTGCTGTGGAACAGCAGCTGGAGAAAGGATTGAGAATACACGAGAGAAACAACTGCAGACCCCAGGGTCAGGCAGAAGGAGGGCAGGAGGTGCAGGCACTGGAGCAGAGGTTCCCCTGCAGCCCGTGCTGGAGCCCATGGCGAGGCAGCTGTGCCCCTGAGGCCATGGGGGTAACGGGGGAGCAGAGACACACCTGCAGCCTGGGGAGGAACCCACACCAGAGAAGGTGGCTGTTCCCAATGGAGGCTGTGAACCTGTGGAGAACCTATTCTGGAGCAGGCTCCTGACAGGACCTGTGGAGCTGTGGAGAGAGGAGCCCAGGATGGAGCATGTTTGCTGGCAGTTGTGACCCCTTGGGAGACCCACGCTGGAGCCTGTGGGAAGGACTCACATCAGAGAACTTTATGGAGGACTGCCTCCTGTGGGAGGGACCCCAGGCTGGAGCAGGGGAAGAGTGTGAGGAGTCCTCCCCTGAGGAGGAAGGAGCGTCAGGCACAACATGTGATGAACTGACCGCAACCCTCATTCCCCATTCCCTTGCACTGCTCTGAGGGAGAAGGTAGAGAAAATCAGGAATTAAGTAAGCCCAGGAAGAAGGGAAGGTGTTTTTAAATTTGATTTCTCATTATTCTATTTTGGTTTGGTTGGTAATATGTTAATTTCCTCAAGTCGAGACTGTTTTGCCTTTGACAGTAATTGGCGAGGGATCTCTCCTTGTCCTTATCTCGACCCACGGGCCTTTCATGACGTTTCCTCTCCCCTGTCCTGCTGAGGAGGGGGAGCAATAGAACAGCTTTGGTGGGCACCCACCACAAGTAGCTCATTACTGTTAAAATCAGAGCAGGTAAAATATGAAGAGGTGTCAATTACTTTTTTTGTGTGACAGATTTTATCTCTGTGGAGGCAGACTCCTTTCTGCAGTCAATGGCCCATGTGACACAGAAAGATAATTTATTGAGTAGGAATCGAACTCTGCTTATTTTGTACCTACACTAACAATGTTGAAGGTGGAACATAGCCTAAAGAAGCACAAACCAAGTAGAGAATTTGAATAGACATGTGGAAAGAGAAAGAGTAATTACAGAAAACATGCATTGAACAGACGGTGCCTTCAGAAAAGATGCCTTCTAAATTAACTCTGTAAAAATACAGTAATTTATGCCTTGGGCCCTTAGGAATCTTTATGTAAAAATGTGTTACAAAACATAAAGTCTACTTTTTTTCCACTCAAAGAAGTACATATTTTCTTAAAGTCTTGAAAATTTGAAATCCTTTTCATTTTCAAACAAACAAATTTCTTTGTTTTATTTTGTTAATCACAAGTTGGTTGGATGTGGGAAGGAACTTAACTTTCCTGGTTTAAATTTACATCAAAGATTTGCTATCACCCTGACTGCCTGACATATCTTCCTTTATCAGTGATATACCCTGAAGTAAAAAGAAATGATTTTCATTTTGGAAGGAAAAGCAAACATTTTAGGTTTTTTCTTACATCAACAAAACCCAAATGTCAATATATATAAAGGGCAAAAGTAATCACTACAAAAAGCATGGTCAAATATGAAGTAATCAAATTCACTTCATAAAAGAGAGAGGACAAAAGCCTTCTTAATGTTTAATTGTCATAGTAGTTACGTAACTTTTTTGTTTTTTTCAAAGCTAGACCTAGATGTGCCACTTGGCTGGACACTCTTAACAAAACAACTATAAAAGCTTTCAGCTGATATGTTAAAATTAAAAAATGAAAGGGTATATTAAATTGGTGAAGTATTAAGCATATCTATTTATTGTGTTAATCATAATTTTCTTTCTTATTGAATAATTACTTCTATTTAAAGAATAATTAAAAGTCCAATTGTCAGTAATTAATCATGAAATTTGAAATGAACTGAATAATATATTACTTCTTCATAACCTTCCTCAGTGTTAGTTGTGCCCTTAACAATAAAGTAATGCATTTCAAACATATAAGTGTTAAAAGGCTAGTGGTTTTTAAGTGCATTATGAAGTAGAAAGAAATGAAAAATCAAGTTTTGTGATAATCTTATGCAATATTTTCTTTCTAACTGGTCTCCTTTTTTTTTAATTGGATATACTCTAAACAGTTTTTACCAGGTATAGATAAGCTTCTGCACTACATTTGGATTTACAACATCCTTCTCTTAGTTTTTGGTTTATAGAAATATAAAGGGGAGTGGTTGTTCTTTGCATTAACCATGTATTTCTCTTTTGTGGAGAATGGCCTTGAAAAGGGATGTCTTTTTTTCACAATGCATTATAGATTACAGTATCAGGATTCTCTAAAAACCTCACGTAGAGAACCATGTGGACAGCATTGACAGCTTTAGTATGTTATTGGACTGCCAGCTGCTCTTCGTGCCTTTCTAGCTGGCATGTTGTTTTGCTCTCAGCAGGAAAGGACTTGAAGCAAGAAGCAAAGAAGTGTTTCAAACATGTTTTTTGAATTCATTGTAATTGCTTTTTTTTTTTTGTTCCTCAAGTTATATTTTTTTACTAGCTCACTTCTGGCAAAACACTATAATTAGTGGCAACTGTCTTCTGGTTTTGTTTATCCTGCTGATATTATACCTTTTTTTTTAATGCCTGCTATTAAGTGAGGCTGAATAAGATGGCAGCATGTTAGAGTACAAACGGGTCTTGTTAAGATACTTGTAATTTCAATGACTTTAAACTACTTTATAGATATGCTTTGGTGAATTTTATTAATAGACAAATACAGTTTATCTTTTCCCTCTTTCTGGTCATTTTTGTTGCAGATAAATTTGAGATTTTATGATTAAAAAAAAAAATAATCAAACCAAAGCTTGGAAACTACAAAATTGGGGATTTCCAATGAAGTGACCATTCTGATGTAGAATTTCACATGGATTTTTTTTTCATAGCTTTATTTACAATTTATGCAATGTACTTGAATCAAACAAATACAATTAAAAGGTCATATGATCATTATGTCACCAAAACCAATACTTTGGTCAGTATTAATTTATGTTATCAGCTTACACCAGAGGGTAGATTTACAGTGACTAATAACACTGTGCCATAGCAAGAGAGGAAAAAAATATAAAAGTATTATAAAAATTTCTAAAGCCATTTAATACAAAAAACCCTTACTTGCAGGAAGAGTGAAGAATCCCAAGAGATTCTGATATGAAAATCTTATTATAATTAGAAAAAAACTAAGAAGAGTTATACATGAAGGCTAAAAAACACTTGTTAGCTATTTATAGAATCATAGAATCGTAGAATGGTTTGGACTGGAAAGGACCTCAAAGATCATCAAGTTCCAACCCCCCTGCCATGGGCAGGGACACCCTCCACTAGCCCAGGTTGCTCAAAGCCTCATCCAGCCTGGCCTTGAACCCCTCCAGGGATGGGGCATCCACAGCTTCCCTGGGCAACCTGTTCCAGTGTCTCACCACCCTCATAGTGAAAAATTTCTTCCTAATGTCTAGTCTAAATTTACCCTCTTTTAGCTTATACCCGTTACCCCTTGTCCTCTCACTACACTCCCTGATGCAGAGTGCCTCCCCATCTCTCCTGTAGCCCCCTTCAGGTACTGGAAGGCTGCTATTAAGTCTCCTCGGAGCCTTCTCTTCTCCAGGCTGAACAACCCCAACTCTTTCAGCCTGTCCTCATAGGGGAGGTGCTCCAGCCCTCTGATTAATTTTGTGGCTCTCCTCTGGACTCTCTCCAACAGGTCCAGGTCTTTTTTATGTTGGGGGCCCCACATCTGAACACAGTACTCCAGGTGTGGTCTCACGAGAGCAGAGTAGAGGGGGAGAATCACCTCCCTTGACCTGCTGCTAATGCTTCTCTTGATGCAGCCCAGGACACGGTTGGCTTTCTGTGCCGCAAGCGCACACTGCCGGCTCATGTTGAGCTTCTCATCCACCAATACCCCCAAGTCCTTCTCCTCAGAGCTGCTCTCTATCCATTCTCTGCCCAGCCTGTATTTGTGCTTGGGATTGCCTCGACCCACGTGCAGGACCTTGCACTTGGCCTTGTTAAATTTCATGAGGTTTGCATGGGCTCACCTCTCAAGTCTGTCAAAGTCAAATGTATTCCAGCAACATTCTGTCTACCTGCTTTAACATCCAGAAGCTCAGCATAGTTTAAAGGTGGAAAATGTGACTAAAAGTAAAAACTTGCCTGCTAGTGACAAAAACACTTTGCTATATTATCCTCGTCCTTGACATCTGAGGAATCCATATACATTGTGATAATTTGAGTGTAGGTCTGACTTACAAATTTGGATTTGCACTTCTGAGCCTCGGAGAAACGTTATGGAGATCCACATATAACAGTCCTTCCAGCACTTACTGCAAGGTTGAGTGCCAGACCTCTGTGCTGCTCTATAACCTGGCTCAGGCCAAGCTGGAGATGGTGCCTTTGGTGCCAGAGCACACCGTGCCCTGCTGCTGCAGGAGGATGGATGACACCTGCTGCAGCTGAGACCCTCACTTCTGCTCATTTGACATTTCTGAGCCTACTTGTATTGGCACCATGAGATTTGTATTGGTGCAGAGCTTTGCATCATGTACCAGTGGCTGAAAAGTAAGGCTGTTTTTTTCTGGATTCCCTATGCAGTCAGCAGAAACCACAGAATGCGTAATGTTACTGATGTGAAAATCTTCCTATCTGTATTCATTTGTTCAGCTGTAACCTAATTTTTTTCAGAAAACTCAAGGCAAATATTTATTAAATAATCTGAGAGTTTATAACAACAATGGGCCTTTGCCAAACATTTTAGGCAGAGATTTCAGAGAAATAATAAAATAGGGTGAAGGAAGCCTCACAGTATTCAGAATAGGGAAGGACAGATAAATGCCTTTATATAAATTGTGTATTTTCTATGTTGTTAAAGCTGATTGGTTTTGACAAATCTTTCCGAACTTGACTACCTTACATTTTAACTATGATAGCTCTTTGGAAAAGTAAATTATAAACCAGAGTACTTTCACATTTTTGTATCGAAAGTAAGATGGTCTCATTTAACTGGAGAGCACCAGCAAGGGGAGGGGAACAGAACTAGTCTAATAATCTGAACTTGATGGACAGTTTTTGGATGACATTTGTCTTGTACTCAGGACATCTTTTGGTTAATTTTGTTTGTTTAAAGCAATGTATTGTTTAAACCTGAATCACTTTTTTTCAGTCCTTTTTAAATTAAATGGAAGGCACAGGTGAAGTTTGTGAATATGTACCAGATATTCTCTGGAGTTATCACACAAACTAGGCAATGCAGGGAGCTTTGCTAGATGTACATACCTGAATTTTGCAGTTCAGCCTTCTCAAGGCGAGCGTAGTTCTGGGCATATAGCAACACATGTTGAGGAAATATGGCTAAACTTTTGAAGTTTAAAAGATAAATGATTGAGACAAGGTTTAAGCTATCTCATTACCTGTCATCTCTTCTACCTATTAGAAACTAGATTTACTAGAAACTAGGGTTGAAACTAAATGATCACTATGGTCCTTTTCAACCCAGGCCATTCTATGATATGATTCTGTGATTCTACTCTTTCAGTATGTATTATGCAGGGACTAGTCAATGCAGCTCATCACTGACATACTCGTATTTAAAGGCCATAATACTAGTCATCTCAACCCTCAAGCTTTATAGCATGAAGTGCTCTATATCAATACATAATATTGTTCTCATATGAAACATACTGTAATGATATGTCCAGGTACATTGATATTACAAGGAACTAATATTAGAAGGAAACCAATTCGCCAATAATGTGTCATAGTGATAAGAACACAAGAAGGAAAAGAAACGTGGAAGATGTGAGAATATAGTAGAAGAAGAAGGAGAGGAAAGATCAAACCTGAGAGCCCTGTGGGAAAATACAGCCCACTGTAGCTGATGCAGACTGGGTTTCATTGCTTCTATATTTGACTGACCACTTTTCACCTTTCTTGACCTTTTGCTTTGCATGTTGTAAATAACATTCAAACCTCTAAGGTAAGAAATATATTAATTTGAAAAATCATATTTCTCTCATCAATATCTAGTAGGTGGCTTTAATTTTGCTCCTGAACAATAATTTGAGATACCTAAAGTACTTAATTTGTTTTCTAGTATTTCAAATAGAATTGGTTTTATTATGGCATGGCTTCCTTTAGGAAATGGAAGTGGGTGACTGCAAGAAAGTTATTTACTGTCAATTGCAAAGTTTGAGTGGCGTTACTGGGCAACCCACACAGCTAGTGAAATCCCAAAGTAAGAGAAGATTATATTAAAATTTGCATCTGCCTGCACTGGATTTGTTCTGTTCTACTCTTCACATTAAAAATACAAAAGCACAGATGAATACAGTGAATTAAAAATAAGGTGCTCATTTGGAGTCAGAATGCAGATCCAACAGGTAATAAAATTCAAGAATAATTAGATGAAATTTTGTTCCAGTTTAAAACCTTAAGAAAATATCTCTTGTTTATTCTTGTATGACATCTTAACTCTAGCTGCTGCCAGATTAATCCACAAAGCACCATTTCAGAGAGAGAACAAAACACATGCTTGCTTATAGAAATGCTTTTTCCTTTTCTATTCATTTTGACATTTATTCGTTTAGTTGTGTTAGTGGTATCACCATAATGAATGACTTATCGTCAGCAATGGAAAAAGTCCGCATTGTCAGCTACAGGAAGGAAAAACACCTTTTAATAGTTTAAGTATTTTTTCTAGATTTGGATTATTTGTTATTACAGTATTCATCAACTTATAAAATAAGAATGACACCATTTTCTCCAAAAAAACCAAACACTCTCCCTGAAAAAACCGCCAAACCCACAGCAACAACCTACAAAAAAACAGAGCTTGCCTTGATTTCTGAGATCAAGACACTGGCAGTCTACTTACTGGTTTTATTCTGTCTGATTCTAGGAGACCAGGAATCAGCAAGAAAATGTTAGATTAGTTGTTGGGGTGTATTCTTGACCAAGGAAAATGCACAGCACTTGACACATCTGATCGGTCCAGATCAAACAGGAGCAACCTACGCCTTATAATTTAAAGGTTAATTCTGTTAGCAAAAATGAACCATCTACATAGTTTTATCACAAGTTCTATTCATATTTTGGGGGCTTAAGCACATTATATTAGGTCATTAAGATATAATGGAAAGTATAGTAGAACACTATAAGAATAAGAGCTATTGAAAACTAGGTTGTACTTGAAGAATGGTATTTATAAATCCAAAACTGATTTAGGTTTTTTAACTAGTGTGCGTATAAAGCTAGGTAAAGACTAAAATTTAGCTTGTGTGTGACTGAATAAAAAATTCGGGAACAGTTTTTAAAATAGGAGGAATTTTATGAGTTTATAGGATTGCTCCTGTGTTATCCCATTATGAAACAGAAAATAAAGAGCTGAATGTAATCTGGGATCAAATTTATAATATAAGGACATTTGAATCACAGTCCATCTTCTCTCCTGTAAATTGCATTATTTCAACGAGGTCCTTGTTCCGGACTGGAAGCAAAACTTAAACTCAGTTATTTTATCCATATCTAATAATATCTAATATCCATACCTAAGCCAAGATAATAAAGGTAGGTAGCATCTATAAAGACAAGGAAACATGCTGAGGTTTCATCACTGAGTCTGAGTTTTTTCCACTGATTTCCTGGTTTTGGAAGCTTTGCTTGTGTATTAAAATTTGAATATTTTCTGGGCGGTATTTTTGCCTAATATATTCTAGAGAGACACCAGAGAAGAATGTATGAAACTCCAAAGTTATATCTTATAAGCTAAAATTAATGCTTTTGAATCATGTTCTCTTTGACTTGGAAAAGTCAAAAGTTAAACAGAGAAAGACCCCTAGATAAATTCTAACACAATCAAGTTGGATTCAAGAAAACACAGAGGCTGCGATTCAATAGAGAATGTATAAATATTTTATTGATTTGGAACCTTAACTTTGGAAGGGAAAAAGTTGAAACTTGAGTTTTTGAGTTCTGTAGTCAAAATCTTCTTAGGGATACCATAAAATATAAGGTAGAGCAAGGAAACAACCTTTTGTACCGTAGAAAGCAGCAAATAAATGTGGAGCACAGTAATTGCATTTAAAATACTAAGTGGGGAATAAAAGCTAGAATGAAACTCATAAGTCAAGAAATAGGAAGTATGGTGGTTTCTTTATCTCTGGAGATTTTTTTAATTAAGACTGATTTAAAAGTTGTTATTATTCAGAAAAGAAGCTGTACAAAATCACTATGGGCTTCATAACTGCAGAAAGTCTAGATGATTATAATGGCCCCTTCTGTTATAATGGCCCCTTCTGGTTTTAAAATCTGTGCTCATGAACAATGAGAAGACTTTTTAATGGTGCAAGACTCACTTATTGTCATTTATCCATACAAAAAATGCTACAATTGAGGATAAGAATTCAGATTAAATTTTTTAAAAAGAGATTTAACTTTTATGTGAATCTCAGAAACATCAAGAATGATACTGAAAGTTAATAAGGAGGAAATGTTAAGCCTTAGAAACATATTTACATCTTGAAATGTAACTCTCTGACCTCGGGATAAGGATAAATTCAGACAGCTAAATATGTTTATCCTTTGCTTTGAAGAGTAGCCAAAGAACAGTGACTGATGAGCTCTAGGAATACATACATGTATATATTCATTCATGGAAGAAAAAAAGAGACAATAGTCCAACGACATAAAAGAATTCTTAAAGATATTTCTTTCTTGCTTTTTTTCAATGAATATAGAGACAGACACTGCCAATGACAAGATCATAGCTTTGACTAACCTTGAATCTTTTCCAGCCAATTCATATTTTCTTATGATAAAGTTGTTCCACTCATCAGATTACAAATGCAGTAACTGTTGCTTAACCCCAACTCCTACGATTTTAGTCAAACTAATTAGAGTCTAACAATAAGTCAGTCTGATAGGGTGAAATATTTAATTAGCCAAAAAAAAATTACTTAGTGAAGATTGTGAACCTCTTTAGCTTAATTTACATGACAGCATATTTAAAGCCTCAAATAAAGCGATGAAGAAGTCGATATTAAAAGACAAAAAGCTCTAAGTATGTTACAGTCCTTCATACTTTTTTTCCAAAATAATCCGTAACAAATGAAAAAACAACTTTAAATGTTACATGTGAAAGCAGTTCAGATATGTTTACCTGTTACTTGAAAGAGCCACCAAAGAAAAAACAGTGACAAGCTCTAAAAAGCTGTGTGGTGGTGTTGCAGTACTCCAAGTGAGCCAGAACTTTGATATAAATCTACCTCTTTGAGGAAGAACTGAAACAGATAACAATGACCTTTAGGAAAAATAGAAGAAAAATACAAATATTTCAAACCCCATCTACTCCCTGTATAACGTGTTCTCCCATAGTGGCATCTTTCAATCATTTTTGCTGTCATTTTATCAAGTTTTGTTGGCCTCCTGGGTTATAATAAATTTTAAAAGCCCCCCCTGGAAACAGCCTTCTTACAGAAGTCACCCAGAGGCTTGATAATGCTGCTCTGGAAAGCAGGCTGGGTAAAACAGCAAGGCAGCCAGCCCTCCTCTTGCCGCTCTTTTGGGACCCAGCCTGCAGTTAACACATGGCAAACAGGGTGCAGAAGCCAAGACTGGTAAACATTTGTCTCAATCACACGTATTACATGGAAGGGAAGCACTGATGTTTGGTTTTGTCCCTCAGTTCCGTAATAACGACTGATTCAGCATGTCAGTGCCTTTAGATTATTGTCTTGCTCAGCTTGAAGCTGAGGAGCTCTGCATTCAGAAGTGGTGTCCTGGTGGACTGAAACAAATAATTGATTTGTCTGGATATTGATGGTTTATAATGCAGATAGAAACATTTTGAATTATGACTAAGTTTCTTCACATATGTATATGAAATGTAGATATCGGTTGCTGGCTGACATTGCGAAGTGCAACATTAAAGAATGTCAATATAGTAATTTTTTTCCCCCAAAGCTTAAAATAAATTTCTTCTATGCCTTTTACGGCAAAACACTCTGTAAGTTATTGCCATCTCAGACTGCAATAGCTACTTTCTCTTGCTTCAGCTGTGGTGATAATTTTGACTCAACAGTGGCAAGTGGCTGCCATGCCTCCCCTTTGCCCTGCTCTGCAACAGAAGCCCACCTGTACATAGCAGGGGTAGGAAAAAGCAGTACTCTCAGTCTGAGAAAGCAGAAGGCATGAGAGGTAGGAGCAGAGTGTTTCTGCTAAAGTCAGGGAAAGCTGGGAAGCAGGTTTGGGCTAGGGGTAACTAGGAGTAAGACTAAGGATCTTGGTCTGGCCCCCAGGGCACTAGCACTGTGTTATGGCACCTTGCATTGGAAGTGACGGTGATTTGTGACTCATTCCTTGTAGTAAGAGGAGAGAGCAAGGGGATCCTAACCTCACCTCAGAATGGCCTGTCAGCTCCAGGACTGACACAACCTTTCCTTTAGACTGAAAAGAAGAACTGAAGGTACGTATTTCACAAGGAAGTGAGGCAGTTGCTGGGCCCTTTGATGCCAAAACACTACAATCAAGTTCTGTGCGTGGAGTCCCACTCGGTAGGCATGATACCAGTGTCTCGCCCTACTGCAGTGGACGGTCGAGAGAGGTTTTTTGTGATTCCTCAAAAAGGAGCATAGGCTAGGTGGAGTCAGGCAACGACCCGAAGAACAATAAAACACAATGTTATTGACCCCACCAACTGCAAAAACATCACAAATCCATTTCTCCAAGGCAAGCACCAAATCACACATCAATTGTCACCAAACATCACTTATCCATTAAGCAGCTGGTTGTCCACCCGGGACATGACTCCAGCCCTCAGCACCCATGCCCCACCTCAACAGGTGTGCCTTCACTCAAAATATTCGCAACTTGATAATTTTAATTTACAAAAGAATTTTTCTTCCAACATGCTCTGCCCAAGCTGTTCGTATACCTGGTGACGCCTCTTCTTTAGAAATGTTCTGTCCGAGTGCTCTGCCCAAGAACTTCCGATGGAGCCTCTTCTTTAGAAAATGTTCTGCCCATTGTTTGAGGCATAAACATAGATAAACAACATCATCCAGGAGTGGATGGGTAGGGGTCCAGGCTGTGACAACTAGAAAGCATCACCTTGCAAGTTTTTAAGCAGAGGAACACCTGGTTTATGAATCCTCCTAGGCCATAAGGACCTACCTGTTTGCCAGGGATTACACTTTTTGCAAAATGATTATCAAAATACCTTCTGACAGTTTGTATATAACTTTTAGAGGGGTGAGGAATGAAAGTAAGTGGTTATTCCATTTTAGACATTCAGAGAGTTATTTTCTTTAAAATAGTTGCATGCACTTTGCTTCCACATGAGATGATGCCAACTGACATTCATTTTTGTTTCAGTTGAACAGTGAGGGTAAAAGATTGGTTATTCAATGCTAGGTTACCCATATTCTCATGATTTGGGTATACATTTAGGAAGAATCAGGGGAAAAAATAAAAACAACAAAAAAATCCCACCGTTTTCTGCTGTGCTTAACGTTCCCCAGTCATTTTAGCTAGAGATAGTTTTTCTTCCCACTTACCATTCTCCCTGCCCCCACAAATAAGTACATATGTGGAAAGGCTGAAAATGTTGCTGCATGAGTAATTATTTCTTAGCATGGCTACTTTTTCCCAGCAGACGTTTTTTAAGAGGAATTTTACAGCCAGTATCTGAAACTCTCTGTGGATTAACAACAGTCATGGAGGAGACTTAATAAAGACTGTGCTTGCTTAAAGCAACACCACAACGTGTCAAGATGTCAACTGGAATGACAAAAAGAAAGAAGATGTAAAAGATGACCCAGCTGCATCTCTTCCTTTACACAAAATCCCATCTAACTTGTTGATGCTCTACTGTGGAAAGAGAAGCACAGCTTTCCTGTTTTTCAGCAATTAAAAGGATGAAGTATGTGTATTAGATCAGAGGCAGACCTCTTTCTACATTTCAATATATGCAAGAGAATTGTGTGAACTTTTGCACTCTTTCATGAAAATTCAGGAAACCCTCCATATCCAGGAGACTGGAACTGCACCAAGATTCTGGAGGCTGTCATCTTAAATGATTTATATATGTGTACTTAATTTACTTCCACTACCTGGAAGTACCAAAAGATGTCCATCCCTTAGTATGGTACCTGAGTCAGTACAAATGTATTATATTCCATTGTTATAGGTATCATAAGATGGTACCAAAGAAATTATAAATAACAAAACTGAGATATTTGTGTGTTCCTCATCTCTATTCCTTTCCTGCAGAGAAATATATCCCAGCCAGAAAAAGAGTTTACGAAACAGCAGCACATTGTGTGGCTGACATGGGAAGCACCTTTAACAGGAAGCAATATTTAACAGTCCTCTGCAGTGGCTTTCCTTTTGACATAGATGTTTCTTTATCTCCCCACAATATTTTTGAGAGCCTCATCTGTTTTTATCTTTTAAAGCTTTTTGCTGTGCCTTTGTTCAAATATAGCTAATCATGTTGCTGGACCACTTCAGTTTCAGGAGACTTCCTTTCCTCTTCATATAATTTATAAATACAATAAATCCCCACAAATAAAGATCTTAGAGGCTATAAATATTACAGCTTCATTAGGCTACATTATTGAAGCTGGGAAAAGCTAGTAAGTAATAAACAGAAAATGCCATGTTTCCTGTGACATCACTAAAGATTATAAAAAAACTGAAAATCAAATAGAAGGATAAATAAAGTTCTGTTTCCTAAAGCTCCATTTTCTTCATCTTTTTTTCATGTATTCTTAATCTCCAATGTCACATACAATCCAAGGTTTTGGGTTAGTTTTTCCTTTTTTCTCTGGACAGCACAGTATTTGAACAGTTACCTTCAAAAGCTTTGCATAAATCATTTTCTAGACAGAAGGCTTGTAGAATATTCTAGCTATAATTTATTAAACATTATGTCTGTCTTTCTGTCTCTCTATACAAAAATATACATAAACCTGTTACCACCATCTGTGAGTCCTACCTAATTCCAGACTCTTTTACTGAACCACACGAGTTCTAGCTGGGACAGGTGCATGCCTTGCACCTGTTTTTTTGTTGCTTACTAAGGCACATTGTTTAATTCTAATATTCCTTCAGTTGCATATTTTAGTGCTTACTAGGGTAAAATGCCTCTGAAATAAAATAGAAGATTTTTGTCATTGCTTAGATATAGATTTGCAATGTTCCCAACTGTGGACCTGTTGTGAACTGCACTTTTTGCTTGAAGTTTTATTTTGATTTTTCTTCTTTAAGTGTAAACAAACTCTGAGTATAAAAGCAGTTAACATAAATCAGTAGAATAAATATATTTGATTGAAGGTGGTGTTGAAAGCATATCGTGCCCGTTCTGCACAGTATTTCAGATCTATACTTCTTAAACAATACTTCATGCACATTATCAAAAAAAACAAAACAAACCAAACCTCTAGCTTTTTCTCTAGATGAGGTTTATATTGTTTCTATCTTTTATTAATTAAAATATTTTAACTAGAAAAATATCAGTGTTAAAATCTTAGATGATTTTCTGTTTAAATAATAATTTCTAGTAATGGTGAGGAAACTATATATATACTGCCTAGACTTACTGCTTACCCAAGATTAGAACAAAATATTTGGACTTCACAGATTTCCAATAATTTGCAAGTCTTATGTAAATAACCTTTTCTACATTACTTCTGGCACAGGCTTCTTGGTTTAACTCTAATTACTATTGTGATTATGTGTTGGGATGATGTACGGGACAGTAAAAGAAAGAAGGTTGCTACTAATTCACATCTAAAAATGTCTGGAAGGGTCCTTATGCTCAAACTTTTTTTTTTACTTTTTTTTTTAAATTGTTACAATGTTGCTAAGTAAGGTAGACATTAAATTTGATAAGGAGAAAAGAAAAGGCAAGAGAAAATGCAACATGCCTTACATCTTAAGGGCAAGCTGTCATGCAGAGTCCTGTATCATACTCTTTTTTAAGGTCTTCTGCTAGAGGAGCATTAGTCTTGACAGGATTTTCCCTTCTATCTCATTAGAGACAGAGCAAACATGCTGACATGCAGGGTTTCACATCTTATAATTCTCTCCTACAGGGAAGGAATGAAAAAGATCTTGCCAAAATGAAAATCCCCTGAAAATCAGTTATGAGAAATTGGTGTCCCTGCTGTTAACAGGCAGTGCTAGCAGCAATGCCATGTCACTGTATTTGCTTGTCTTTAAACAAAAGATGTCTTGCGTTCTCCAGGGAGGCAGCAGTGTTAGCAAGCTCCACCCATGCCACTGCTTCTCAGACTGCCCTACTATCAGGGTAGAGCTACAACCTTCTCTGTCTGCCTTCCCTCTCCTCTCCCTCCCTCAGTTTTAGTCTAGTCTTTCATCCGTCCTTAAGTGCCTGCAGCTTAAGTCTGCTCTTGCTGGACACATAGCATTTATCCCAATTAAAAATTAAACAGGTTGTCACCAGTGTTTTCTTGGCCATTTGCTAGACACTAGAACAATATTTGCTGATATTGAGAAATTCTCATTGATGTGTAAAGGTCAAGGCGTGGACTGAATGTTTGTCATAAAACTTGGCTTTCACAACTACAAGAAAAATACTAATTTTAAATTAATCTTCTGTATGAGTTATATATTCTGCTCTGTTGCTCCAGAAAGTATCTGAACCTCTTGTCCAGGGGTGGCAGGGCAGATTTGAAACATTTCAATATCTGTATAGACGTGTGTGTGTATATATATATATGTATCAATATGTGTCAAAATAAATAAAAGAAGAAATGATGGTTGGAGGAAGTGAATCTTGAAGTTCAGGGGGGAAAAAGCCACGTTTAGCTCAGCATCAAAAGACTGTAAGTGCAGTTTCTTATCCTTTTGCTTTCAAAGAACTATTTTGTGGTTTTTTAATCTTCCCTTTTGCATTCAAATGCCAATTCTAGGCCATGTCTGGGTGTCACCTAGAAGGATAGGTAGATTGTTTTAGGGATCCTCAGTAAAATGAGGTCTGGCCACAGGGTTGTAGTTATAGTTAGAGCTTCACTGTTACATAAAATATTTAATGAATAACACAGTTTATTTTTATGTAAAATTTCTTGCAGTTAGCATAGCTTACTGTTGCACAGAACTTCTAGCAATTGCCATATATTTCAGTTAAACAGAATTTCTAATAATTAGTGTAGTCTCCAGGACCCTCTGCAGGTTGGTCAAATTCTTATTAATCAACACATGATACAATAATAACAATCTAGACTCAAAATTTACTTAAAAGAACATGAGTCACTCATTCATTCCTCAGAGACTTCCAGTCTGGTACCAACCTGTCAAGTGAACTTTGGGAAGTGAGATTTGCTCCTGGGAAACCAGGAAGATTTCCTTGAAGAAATGAGTTTTATGACATGTTGCCATGGTATTTTGAGAGTTCCTCATGTTAACAACTTCCAGCATGATATCATGTCCTCTTGGACCAAGCATAAGTATAACACATTAGCATTCTGTGGCCTTCCTATATACAAACATCTGCGTTCTCATAAAAGCTGTTATTTCTGTGGTAGCTATTAGTGGTGTTCAGTAAGTGGTGATACGTGAGGTGTTGCTGGATCATTTCACTATATATGCAGGTAACTCTTTGTTGTGCTTCTTGGACGTTAAATTTGTATTTGAACTATTTGAAAGTATCTCTTTTATAGACATGTTTCATAATGTGTCTTTTGTCTTTGGATTGTTTTTCTTCTACCGAATCAATGATAAAAATATAAAGATTGTTTCCAGGAAAATAAGTATTTGTGTCAACGAATCGTAGCAGCTTCAAATACATGCTGAGTTGTGTGCATGTTCTGAAATCTTTCTATTATCTCTATGTATTTTTCTCCCTGATATATTAGGGTGGGGTTTTTTTCCGTTTTAGTTTGCATTGTCTTCTTTGGACTAAGATGCCGGAGATTAGAGTTTAAAAAAAAAGAGTGTTCTAAAGGAACCATTGTCGTTTACTGGAGTAATCTGAAAAATATCAGCAGATATTTTTCATCCTTTTAGATACTTTTACATTTTTTTCCTAGCATTTTGTTTCACTTCTTAATATAGTTGTTTTTTCTTTAAAAGAGAAACAGTACAGTAGCAGGGAAAAACCGAAAAAAGCTTGGAAAAATTGGAATTCATATACAGAGCTTTTCAGCTGTGTGAATTAGCTTGTCTTTGGAAATGGAAGAGTTGTTGTCACTGGGAAATGCCTACACATGTCAGATCTAGCTAGCAGAGTGGCCACAGAGTAGCAAATGACCTGGTTTAGTGGAAGGAACGGAAGGAACAAAGATGTTCAGAAGGCAGTACAGTGGAAACAATGTGTAGCATCAGGTTTTAAAGTGACTCTTGAAGTGACCTAAACATTAAACTTGGACTTTGCATCTGCACTGTGAACTGTACACATACAACTTTATTTCAAGATCCAGGGACCTAGATAGGATTAAGTAATGATAATTAGCATTGACCTTATTTGTTAATAAATAAAATTTTTTATCAAAGATTTTAAGCAAATGTATTGTTCCTGTGTAGTTATGCATGTATTGTTAACGACTTGGTATTCACAGGACTTTGTGTTCTGATAACAGCCACTGGGATCATTCATTTACTGTGCTTTCAGTAAACTAATCCAGATTTCTAGACATTCAAACTGTGTTGTCAATCTCTGTATGACTAATTGTCAGTCTCTGTATGATGCAGAAAGGAGAAAATTTCCTAGGATTAAAAGTGTTCTTAATATTTTTTTAAATTGAAGCTTGCTTGAAGCCTTCCACTGTTATAATTATTTTTTTCTAAAAGTTCAGTGTTTATGATTATGAGAGGATCAATACAAACCTGAGATAAAAATAAAACATTTTAAAGTTTAATAACCAGAATACATTGCCTTTATTTGCAAGAAATTTCTTATCCATACATTTTCAACTATATAATGATAGCTTTTGTCAGCAATGAATTATTATGTTTGTTTTTTCCTATTAAAGTCCCAGTGTAGTAACAGCGTCTCTGTGCAAGTTAAGTAGCTGCTAGTTGCAATCCATTTAATATGAATACATGATAGTACCGCACTGTGTTTTGCTTTTACCTCTACTATGTGCTTTTATAATGAGTAAAGTTCCTTGGTCTAAAAAGATACCCTGAACTGCATTCAGGCCTCAAATGTGATTGTGATGATTACCTGGAACATTGATTGCTATAGGAAATTCTTTCTTATTAGTTTCTTCATGTAAATGTAACCAATCATGCTTCTGAAAATTGTTTGTCCCCTAAATCATGATCATTCCTTCAGTATCAGGGATGTCTCCTGGACCATGCTTTTGCTAAAAGAAAAAATTGCTATAAGAGCTGTGGATTAATGTTAGTATTAAAGTTGGGATTTTTAAAAATCTTCTTGTTACAACAAAATAATTGCCAAAAATAAAGTTCTGAAAGTTGCAATTTATTCTAAAATTTGTAAAATGAAAACCCTCCTTCTTTGTTCATCCAATTTCACCTATTTCCAGTGGGGAATATTTGAAGTGATTCGGGTTGTAAAGCTTATGGTGAGACAGCAGCTGAATCCTATTAGAAAAGTGACAAGCTGTTTGTCCAGACAGGACTCCTGTCAGCCCAAGTTTGTCTGATCACTGACGTTTGGGCTGGGGAATGTGATGAGAAGTGATTGATGTATGATCTCCACATTCGCTTCTCATTCTGCCCGGTGAGTCAACAACTTGTCAGTGTGAGAAAATAAGCATGTTATAGGGCAAGATGCTGGTCCCACAGATAAGGAAGAAGGATTTGGCTGTCACCTATGGCAAATTTAGTCTTTAGGTAAGTAAGTGAGATATTCACAGTTGGCAGAATTTGTTGAATATTTCAATGGAGAAATGGATCCTTATAAGAGGAGGACTTAACATGATTTTATATTAAGTTACCTTCATTTTCAGCAATAAATTTCTTAAGGTAATTTAGAGCTCTGGATGTGTTGGAAATGAGATATATACTGCTGAATTAGAAAGGTTTAAGAGAAAATTGGCTGAATAGCTGTATTAACTGAGCTTGACTCTAGAATTTATATTTGAAAAACCTTTTATCTGGAGAGTTTGTTAGCAAAAATAGTCATTTTGAAGGACAGTTAGTAAACAAGACTAATGAGAAGAACTGGATAGTGAGGCAGCACAGTTTGCAACTTCTCTGCATTTTGTAAAAAAAAAAATGTGAAGCAAAAACACAACGTTTCAGCATCTGACTATATATTTTAAGTAGATCTCTCCCTCTCTAAGATTGGACTAAACCTGTGTGGAACGGGAGGTTGCAAGGAGTCTTTCACCTCTCTTGTAAGGCCAGACGTGGTTGCTCAAATTGTTCCCAAGCTCGATTTTTCTTTTCCCCATTAAAAGAGCACCAGCTCCTAGAGAAGGTGATGTTTTAACTTGCAAAAAAGATAGTAGTAGATGGGAGCTTGTCAGTAGCTTTAATAATAGATATTTTGATAATAAAGTGTGTTGCTCTGTATCAATAAATTTAACTGTTCCTTGTTGAATGTGGATGAGGAAGGGACACGGTGTTGAGCTAGGAGACCATCAGATGGCACGCATTACTACTCCCATAACATATGTCATTTTGGCCCATCCAAATATCTTTCAGATATTAATTATATATTATATATATTATTATATATATAATATTATATATTAATTATATATTTCACCCTCACAGTGAAAAATTTCTTCTCAACATCTAATCTAAATCTACCCTCTCTCAGCTTATAACCATTACCCTTTGTCCTCTCACTACACTCCCTGATAAAGAGTGTTTCCTCATCTCTTCTGTAGGCTCCCTTCAGGTACTGGGAGGCTACTATTAGGTCTCCTCGGAGCCTTCTTTTCTCCAGGCTGAACAACCCCAACTCTCTCAGCCTGTCCTCATAGGGGAGGTGCTCCAGCCCTCTGATTAATTTTGTGGCTCTCCTCTGGACTCTCTCCAACAGGTCCAGGTCTTTTTTATGTTGGGGGCCCCACATCTGAACACAGTACTGCAGGTGGGGTCTCACGAGAGCAGAGCAGAGGGGGAGAATCACCTCCCTTGACCTGCTGCTAATGCTTCTCTTGATGCAGCCCAGGACACGGTTGGCTTTCTGGGCTGCAAGCGCACACTGCCGGCTCATGTTGAGCTTCTCATCCACCAATACCCCCAAGTCCTTCTCCTCAGAGCTGCTCTCTATCCATTCTCTGCCCAGCCTGTATTTGTGCTTGGGATTGCCTCGACCCACGTGCAGGACCTTGCACTTGGCCTTGTTAAATTTCATGAGGTTTGCATGGGCCCACCTCTCCAGCCTGTCAAGGTCCCTCTGGATGGCATCCCTTCCCTCCAGCGTGTCCACCACACCACACAGCTTGGTGTCATCAGCAAACTTGCTGAGGGTGCACTCCATCCCACTGTCCATGTCTCCAACAAAGATGTTAAACAACACTGGTCCCAGTACTGACCCCTGTGGAACACCACTTGTCACCAGTCTCCACTTGGACATTGAGGCATTGACCACCACTCTTTGAGTGCGGCCATCTAGCCAGTTCCTTATCCAGTCAATGGTCCTTCTGTCAGATCCATGCCCCTCCAACTTAGAGATAAGAATGTCATGTGGAACTAATGGAAATGTTCAGCATAATATTACACTGAAAGTTTTTAATTTGACATATTTTTATAGGAGCACAAAAAAGACAGTCCAAGACTAAAATGGTTCCCTCACTCCCACCACCACTTTTTTTTTTTTCCCAAGAGACATAGGACATGCCATCTAAAGAAGAATAGTTAAAGGGTATGGCTGCACCTTGATTTTCACACAGCTAGTGAAATGAAAATATGTAAGTTGGTTTTTGGAATTAAAAAAAAAAAATAAAAGGTTGAAAAACTTGAAAAATTTCCTGAGCTGGAAGGGACCCAGGAGGATCATTGGGTCCAACTTCTGACTCCTCACAGGGTAACCTAAACATTAAAACATACATCTAATTGTGTTGTCCAAATGCTTCTTGAGCACCGTCAGGCTGGTCATGACCAGTTCCCTAGGGAGTGTATTCCAGTTCTTGACCATGGTCTCAGTAAAGCCCTTTTTCCTGATATCCAGTCTGAACTTCCCTGATGGAGCTCTAAGCCATTCCCTTGTGTCCTACTTTCTGACAATGGAGAGAAGAGATCAGCACTTCCCTCTCTGCTCACCTTCATGAGGAAGTTGTAGACAGCAATGAGGTCACCCCTCAGGCTCCTTTTCTGTAATCTGAACAAACTCAGTATCCTCAGCCACTTCTCGCAGGTCTTGCCCTCTACTCCTTCTACCATCTCTGTTGCCCACCTTTGGACATATTCTAACATTTTTATATCCTGCTTATATTGTGGAGGCAACACTGCATACAGTGCTTGAGGTGGGGCAGAGTGCTGTGAGTAAAAGCAAAATTGATGAAGGACTTGAAGGAAAAGGCAAAAAAGATTCCTCCCCTCCTACCTCCCCCTTTAAATGAGCTCACCCTGAATATTTTTTTATAGGAAAGTTAAGTATATTTTCAAAAACCTGTGGGTTTTGAAGACATTTCTTTGAATTTTATTTTGATGAATGCTTGTACTACTTCATATGTTCGTCATTTGTTAAGTTTTTCTTTACAGATCTTTTATCTTTAAAAGTATATCAGTCTTACAAGCTTCCTTCTGTTTAGGCCAAAAAAGTGACTTACATTCTCCCAGTATTTGCCTTAAAATAGGGCAGTATATTTAATTTGAAAACTCAAAAATGTTTACCTTTCTCCCTTTCAAGTAGAAAAACTCTCTTTTTTATTTTTTTTAATTTCTTTTAACTTTATGTGATTTCCATAATGCATTTTGCATCTTGAATTCTGTTTGCCGCCAGCTGGCAGAGCCACTGGAAATTCAAAGACTGTTCTTATTTGCGGTAGGATGAATTCACAAACTAATATTTCCCGCTGTGCTGCTTCTGAACAAAACTGTGGGTCAGAAGGTAAAACGCAGCAATGTCAACTGGCATGCTTTCTGGCATCCAGGCAAAGGGTGGCTCTGGTTGTTAAAGCCTGTTTGGCTAAATCTGAGTGCAGGAGAGGACCTTTGCTGGAGTGAAAGCTGGAGACCTCATCTCAGCTCACCAGGCGGGGCCTCTGCCTTCCAGGCACATCGTTCAGCTATCTAGCTCAGGATGCTTCTCATTATTGGTTTGCTCTAAAAATATTTTTATAGCAGTTGAAATTAATTTAATTTGTGAAGTTTGAGGCTCACATTTTTTTAAAATTATATAAAGAAGTCCCTTGAGAATCTTCCAAGGCCCTGATTTAGCGTTTGTGTTCCCTGGGAGACACTTCATTTCAGACTGGAAGGCCTTGACAAGACTGTGTCCCACTTCCTCCCTTTCCTAATGTTTTGCTAAACGTGGATAAACAGTAAATTCTTGTGAGATAGTTCTCTGAGGGCACAAACTCAGTAACGAACAGTCACTTTTTTGAATAGCAAATGCTGGTACATCCCTGTCCAGAGGAACTGAGAACAGCAAGAGAGGGAACTGGGAAACAAAATCAGTTCTACCCACATCTCTTCAGTGCTTCACTCATTTTCTCTTCCAGTACTAACTTAGTTACCCCTCTAATGCCTTCGCATTGTTTCATGTTGGATTTTTTGGGTGGGATAATTTATGCTAAAAAAGAAATTTCACTCAAAAGTGATACTGCCTCCATTTTATGTCCTTCCTACCATTTGGATTCAGGACTGCATGAGGATTGCCTTGCTTCAGCCTAACGTGAAGTGTCTTGGTGGGGAAAGGGGTTTGAGCATGGGGTTATGACATCACAGCCCCAATGTAATCTGCCCCGTTTTCCCCATGCACCCATCAGAGAGCTGCCTGCAGCTTCTTTAGTATATGAAAGTCCTCTCACTTCGGTGGAGCTGCACTTATGATCAGCGTTGTAGCAAAGATGACTTTTAGAGGAAAGTATCTGTGTGCTATCAGGATTACAGCTCTTCCCCCGCGCCAAATCTGGGGCAAGGATTTTTTTTTTGTTATCCTTGCTTTACATTATCAGATAGTGTATTTCCAAGATCATTTGTTGCATGAGCCAAAAATCACCATATTTAGCAACAAGAACAGATATTTTTTTCTTACGGTGTGTTTTTCAATATCAAAAGAAATTATATTAAAAGTCATTAGAAGTATTTTTGATCAAAGTTGAAAAAGAACAATATTTTTTTCTTTAATAAATATTTAAAGGCAAAATTGCAACCAAAACCATGATTTTTTGTTTCTTTTAGCAGTCTAGATGTTGTTTAGGATGAATCTGTGACTACAGGAGAACCTAAGCTGTGAAAATCACTCTGCTAAGACTAGAATGACTAAAGACCTTCTTTCTCAAGTCCCAAAGCAAAGCTGATTTTTCAGTGTGGCAGTCCTCCCTCAGTAAGCAATTCCCAGAAAGGTACATTAGCATTCTAGCACCTTACCCTCTCTCCCAATGAGCTAATCAAGCTCACTCTCTCCAGCAAACTGGGAAAAAATGTATACTTGTAGATAAAGGAATGTGCTTGGAGTGACGGTGCTGTACGCCTAACCAAGCACCAAGTATTTGCCAGAAAGCCCTTGACTATGAATTGTTAGTTGGGATTGTCTGGAAGGCTTGTTGTGATTTATTGGTGTAATACACATTTGTAGCTGTCTGACCTCATGGAGACTTCAATACCTGGAGCATGGAGGATGTCAGTATTGTCAGACTAAACATGGAGGAGTACTTAATCAGAAAGGCTAGGGTCTAGATGGCAGACAACGACAGGAAGGAGGGAGAAAAGATTAGGTCTCAGATTTGGCAGTAATGGCTACATTTTACTATTCATTACTTCTGACAGACTGAAATAGATTTCTTTCTCTTAGATAAGAGGCTTGAAACATTTTGCTTCCTGGTCTAGCACTTAATTTTAATGTATTATTAATGTTCAATGTTAACGCAATGAGGAAAGACTATTGAAAACAAAATCTGTTTTTTGCCCCCTCTGAATCCAAGCGTATATGGACTATCCAGCTTCTTCTCCTAAATCTAGGAAGGTTTTTACATTGATAACTTTCTGTATGGGGTCTCTCCCAGAGAAGACAGTTTTTCACAAACATCTCCAATGTGGTCCTTCCACAGGATGCATTTCTTCAAGACCTGCTCCAGCAAGGGTCCTTTCCATGGGGTGCAGTCCTTTGGGAACTGCTGAAGTACTTTAGCAGACAGCTCAAGAGCCATAAACTTTTGTTCTCATTCTCTGCCTGCTTGGAAGATGATGGTGGGTTTTGTGAATATCCACCAAGTGTTTGTGTAATGGATTTTGATCATGCAGGTGTTAGCATATTTGCACATACAGCTCAATTTTTAATATCTGTGTGGTTCAGAAAAGGTTTTAGTTTTACTAAAAGAAAAAAAATTCAAAACCCACAAGGATTAGCTCTTCAGCTCAATTGCTAGCAGATCAGTTAGGAAACTGAGTGGACCTTGAGAAAGCAAGAGGAGTTGGTAGCTGAGCAAAGACTTTCGTGTGTGCTATGTGATGCGAAGAAGCAGAAGGAGATCAGCATCAGCACAGAAACCCTTGTGTCATTTGAGGAGACCAAATGAGCATCCCACTTCTCAATATTCTACAAGTGGAGGAGTCACTCCAGTGGTTGTTACAGTAGCTATTTAAAGGAGAGTTCCTCTTCGTTACTGCAAAGATTGGAGGTTTTAAAGTGGGAATTATGATTTGAATAATTTACAGTATAGAATCATAGAAAGACCTGGGTTGAAAAGGACCTTAAAGATCATCTAGTTTCAAGCCCCCTGCTGTGGGCAGGGTTGCCAACCACTAGAGCAGCCTGCCCAGGGCCCCATCCAGCCTGGCCTTGAACAATTCCAGGGATGGGGCATCCACAGCTTCTCTGGGCAACCTGTTCCAGTGCCTCAACACCCTCTGCGTGAAAAATTTCTGCCTAATATCTAACTTAAAGCTCCCCTCTCTTAGTTTAAAACCATCCCCCCTCATCCTGTCACTATCAGCCCATGTAAATAGTCTCTCCCCCTCCTGTTTTATGGGCTCTTATCAAGTGCTGGAAGGCTGCAATGAGGTCTCCCAGGAACCTTCTCTTCTCCAAGCTAAACAAGCCCAGTTCCCTCAACCTTTCCTCACAGGAGAGGTGCTCCAGCCTCTGATCATCTTTGTGGCCTCCTCTGAACTTGTTCCAAGAGCTCCACGTCTTTCTTGTGCTGGGGACCCCAGGCCTAGGCGCAGTGCTCCAGATGGGGCCTCACAAGAGCAGAGTAGAGGGGCACAATCACCTCCCTCTCCCTGCTGGCCACCCCTTTTTTAATTCAGCCCAGGACATAGTTGGCCTTCCTTCCAATATTAATGCTTCTTATTTCACTTACATAAAAATACCATGCTAGTAATAAACTTATTTCAGGACGTAACCATATTTTGGTAGGGCACTATGTAGGTAGGGCAGGTATCTCCTTCCTGCACTACTCTGGTCACAGTATTTCAGCACGAAGAATGACAGGACCCTACAGCAATGGCACGGAGCTCACAGCAGGATGTGTTGCAGACAGGAAAGTAGAGCTTATCAGTATCTAGTAATTTGATGGCACGGCTTCTTGGACTTTTGGTATTACACTTCAGTAGTATGTAACTAGTCACTGCTCTGCAGACTTTACCGTGGTGGGAGTATCTCCTCTTCTTAGGCAAGAAAAGCAGTGCTTGACAGCAAGGGTGGAAACCTGAAAATAAGACTGGTCTACCGGTGCATTTTAGTCTTCCAGATATTCTTTAACAAAAAATTTTTTGGGTTTGCCTTGTTCACATTGTTGACATCTTCATACTCCTTAGCTGTGATTGTGAGGTTCTCTGCTGTGGACTGTCGTGAAAAGAGGTGCACAACAGGAAACTTGCTGGTTCCCTGGTTCTTGTGTTGTGGCAGCAACCTACATCCCTTCCTTTGACAAACTTTTTCAGGCTTATCCAAAACTTTTCTACTTTTGTGACTGATAGCATTCTAATGTTTTTATTTGTATAAAAAAAAATGCCACTAAAACCAAGAAAAAAAATCTCTGTACTGCTAATCAACATTATCAGAAAAAGAGAACTTGGATGAAATGCAGGGCAAAAGCAGTTTACTGGCCAAATTTTAATGAAGTTTGCAGGATCTTGCACTGGGTTTTAACTCCCTTAAAAACAGTGTAATACGAGACACTGGAAAAAAGACAGCTAGTAAAAGCAAACATTTATTAATTCAAAAAAACAAAACCAGAATTCATAACTATGCATGTCTAAGACATACTGTCTAAACCAGAGCATGAATGCCATGTTAAAAGGTTGTGAAATGAATGCTCTCCCAAGGCAGGAAGCAAATTTCAGAGAAAATGCTGAAGGTGAAATCTTGTCAGAATTCACCTTGACTTTAACAGATCAGCATTTTACATTCATCGTGCGCTCATATTGTACTCTGACATACTTTTCATATGTTATTGCTAAAGATATGTTTAGATTGCCATGTTTCACTTAAGGAGGATTTAAATCACAGTGCCTGACCTTTTCCCTGGTCAAACCAAAATGACTTCTGTAATTGGTTTAGTCTTTTATATTACATTGGCTACATTTTTTGTGGTCATTTGTGACAGACTGAAAAATGCCTGCTCATTTCTTGGTTTTCTTCTAGTACTTCAAGAGAATAAAATACAAAGCATGAGAGCAATACCTCCTCTTTGACAAAATGCACATCAAGAAGGGAAGAAGTCACAGAAAAACAAAGCTAGTGGAAGCCAATAGTCAGTCAGTCTTTGTGCTATGTCAGTCAGTCTTTGCTGCAATATGCAATTTGTCTTTACTCGTATGTACTAAAATGGCACTCCAATTTTATATACAGAGAAAATGTCCATTTAGCTTCATGGAATTGTATTTATGTTCGTTGTTGGTTCTGAGATGTTTGCTTTCACGTATGAACTATTTCTAATGAACTTAATTATTTCATTTAGTTCTTAACTTAAAATTTCTGACAGCTGCAATTAAATTGTAGATGGTAACCATAACACGGTATACTGAAGACAATCTTTTGTATGTCACGCAAATTAGCTTACTGATGTTGAAGAATTTGTACATCCCATTGCTGGTCAAAATAGTTGGAAGTTGCAGTAGGATTGATCTCCATGAAAGCATGGTCAGGTCATTATTTTGATTTGTCTGCTGGATGATAAAGTACAAATCCTTCATCTCTGTATTTGATTTAGTTGCTGATTAATATAAAATCAACCTTAACTTATACACTTTATATTCGAATTTAACTGAAGAAAAGTAGTGTGATTATTCATTTAAAATGTTTTAATCATAATTATTAAAATACCTAGGATAAATTTTGATAGGATTTTATACTCAGAAGAGGCATGTTGCATTTTTTTCTTCTCCAAAGGTGAAAGACTGAAAATCACTCATCTAAGCAGTCAGTATCATATTACTATTTATGTCAGAAGTTCTAAATTCTTTCTCCACTGAGAAAATCAACCCAGCTCCCTCTGATATTATAGGCCACATATCCATAAACAATGATTTTAAAACAAAAAGCCCCTCTAAATTCCTGCCATGTGCATTTGGTGTTTCACGTAATTAAGTCCTAACATTTATTTACAATCTCTTTTCAGTACAGAGATTTTAAGAAACGAAGCGTAAGCTACTCAGCCATTTTTGCTCATTTGGTTTTATTTAGTGATCATTCTGTCAGTCTTTTCATTAATTGGAGGCTGATTCTCTCTTTTATTCTTGAAGTACGTTAGGACTGATCTCGCTAAAATAAAATGCTAAAGAATCAAACTCTGTGACTCTGAGCTTTATTCTTTATTATAATTAAGGAAGCCAATATTTGTGAGACTACTTCAGCTTTACAAAATTTATTTTTTATTTTATTCGAAATTGAGAAAGAAAGTACCTCTCTTGGTAGGTTTTGTCCATTTAGTATGTATTAATGACCTCTAAACTGGTTATTATACTGGAAAATCTGGTTCCAGAGTGTGCATTTCATCACAGGAAAGAGATCACAACCTTTTTCTGACTAGCTTGTCTGGCCAATTTGATGGTGCATGTTGCTTTAATAATTGCAAGGTATTAAGTAATACTTTTGGGAGTCCAAAACCGGTGTAAATTATTTAACATGGGATATTATTAGGACATCAATTAAAGTTTATCCAGCAAGCTGAAGGGCAATTTAAAAATGGTCTAATTGACTCTTGCCCTGCAGTGTCATAGTTTTTCAATTTTTACTAACTATCCATTTATTACTCAACAAAGTTCAGAAGAGACTTAGTATTTAAAAATGTAATTCATTTTCACAGAGAACAAAGGGGGAGGAAGAATTAGGGAAGATTTAGCATACACATGCCAGTGTGTTGTCTTCTGTGTATGCAGATGCACAGCTTAGTATGGTTTGATGCCAGAAAGCCCACAGCACTTGTGTTAATGTGTTAATAAATATTTATGTTTTCATATGTTAGACCATATCCCAAGTCAAACAAGATTTATACTCTTTGAGTTAAAGATACAGTCTGTCTTGTGAAAAGACCAAAAAAATTTAAAAAATTAAAAACTGTGCCTAAAAATTTAAGAACAATTTGATTCCAAACAGCTGGTCAGGGAACTGTTTGGACTCTTCATTTTCCCACCATTTTTTTCTAAATTGCTTTTACAGCTAATAATCTTGTACCCACTACTAAAGTTCTCCTGGGCTATTCTGGGATTTGCTTTGATGTCCTGCGGCGGGTTGGCCCTTGACTGGGGGCCAAACCACACACACCTGCTCACACAGTCCCCGCCCCCACTGGATCTTGGGGAGAGAATTAAAGAGGTAAATTGAAAACGTTCTGACTGGGCAGAACCAGCCCGATTGGCAGATCCTCTAGTGTTGACTAGCCAAGCGGCTTTTGCTAAATGTGTATCCCAGTTTTTGGGGTAAAGGAAAAAAAGGACTCGTGGGTTGACATAAGGACAATTTAATAACTATACTACAAAACTAAACTGCAATAATATTGAAAATAATACTATATACAAATATACAATGTGATACACAGTGGTACTGCCCCCCTACCACCTACTGACCAAAGGCCCAGCCCACTCCCAGCCAACGACCCCGGAGTAGGGAGGGAATAGATACTGCCCCCAGCAAAGGCTCAGCCTGTTGCCAGCTAACGATCCCCAGACACTGCACTCACGATTCCCCCAAAAGGGGGGGTGGGAGGGTGCACCGCTCCCGGAGGCACTCACGGAACAGAGAGAACAGCCCAAGCGTCCCAGGCCGAGAGCTGACCGAAGCAGGGGAAAAACAGCTAATGATCCCCCCGGAGAGGGAGGATCCCAAAACTCATGGAACGGATATAACAAGTGTCCCGGGCTCCGAGAGCTACTGGCGTCTGTCGGGGGGGAAAAGGCCTTGGGAGAGTGAATGCAGGCTCCTGAAGCGAGATGATCTGGAGCCCAAGGGAAGTAACAGACCAATCTCCCGGAAGGGTCCCCACCTATATACTGGGTATGACGTGCATGGGATGGAATAATAATTGGTCAGTCTGTTTTCAATCTGAACCTAAGAGCAAATCCCAGGCTAGCAGCTGGACTGTGTCTCTTTGCTTGTCTGCTGACCTTGGCAGCAGAACAAAACATCGGGTCTTATCAGCTTCTCCTGAGCAGGAATCCAAAACATAGCTTCTTGCTAGCTATTTATGAAGAGAAGGGAAAAAAAAAATTAACTCTCTTCTACTTAACCCACGACATGTCCTCATTAAAATTTAAAGATAATGAAGCTTTTTTGAAGACAAAATTACGTAAAAATAAAAACAATATTTTGTTGCTGTTCTTTTTTTTAATCCCAGTAATAGCTTGCATGCAAACATTTTTAATGCCTGGAATATTACATGTACTCAGCATGCAGATTTTCCATCCTTTAAGACCAAGAAGCCAGTGGAATGAATCCTGAGCACAGAGTTAAGCATGTATTTAAAGATTTAGAGTCTTTCAGTCCATCAGAATGAATTTCCTCAAGAAGTGCCTAGTCCACATGTTGGGGTCTTTTTTATGGCCCAGTTTGGCACACTAGAGGACAGATAATGTTTTTGGTCTACCACTGTAATAGTCCAAAGGACTGTTAATTGTGAACTTCTTTATCTATACCTCAACAAGTTAAAGCTTCACCTCTGATCAGGCTCTGATAAAAATTGGCTCTGTGGTTACAGTGTGAATTTTGTTTCTGGAAAATGGCTTCAACTTCTAACTCAAATAATAGTAGGAAGAGTTTGTTATTCATTTCTTTATTTAATGAGGGACGGTATAATCAGCTGAATCAGATGAAAATAAATAGAGAATCATAGAATCACAGTATTGTTTAGGTTGGAAAAGACCTTTAAAATCATCAAGTCCAACCATAAAACTAACACCACAATGTCCACCACTAAACCATGTCCCTAAGCACCGCATCTGCACACCGACACCCAACTCACTACAACTTACTTTCAGATAGCTGTAGGGAGTGATAAGGTCTCCCCTTAGCCTCCTTTTCTCCAGAACAAACAAACCCAATTCCCTCGGTTGTTCCTCATAAGACTTATGCTCTACACCCTTCATTGCCCCTATTTGGACACTCTCCAGCATCTCAATGTCTTTCTTGTAGTGAGGGGCCGAAAGCCGAACACAGAACTCAAGGTGTGGCATCACCAGTGCTGGGTACAGGGGTACAATCACTGCCCTAGTCCTGTTGGCTGCAGTATTTCTGATATGAGCCAGGATGCTATTAGCCTTCTTGGCCACCTGGGCACACTGCTGGCTCATATTCAGCTGGCTGTCAATCAACACTCCCAGGTACTTTTCTACCAGGCAGCTTTCCGACCACTCTTCCCCAAGCCTGTAGCATTGCATGGGGTTGTCATGACCCAAGTGCAGGACCTGGCACTCAGCCTTTTTGAACCTCATACAGTTGTCACAGGATCATTGATCCATCCTGTCCAGAGCCCTCTGTAGAGCCTCCGTTCCCTCAAGCAGATCAACACTTCCACCCAACTTGGAGTTGTGTCATCTGCAAACTTACTGAGAGTGTACTCAGTCCTCTCATCCAGATCATTGATAAAGATATTAGGGTAATATGTTTGGTTTTCTTACATAGCATCTGGTCTAAAATCTATTTTTAAATATCTGCTTGTAAGAACTTAAAGAGTTAAGTTCTAGGAACATTATTCTTCCTCTTATTTTTTGTTTTTCTTTAAATTACTGTTTTCAATTGTTATTCCTTCTTCACCGTCTGTTTACCTGGCAAGAATTCCCACAGGTTGAAGTGGAAGCTTACAAATGACATTGCTGTTCTTAATTCAAAATTATTTTCTCAGGTTATAAAGAATAATTAATTTTGTTTGGATATCAGGTAGAATCTTTGTTTTCCACGTGCATTTCCTCCATCGACATGCTCATTTCTCTTAAAATCCTTTGAGCAGAATCTGTCCAGATGTTTCTTTGTGAAACTAAAATATACCGCTTCAGTGCGATGGGTTTACCCTTGCCTGGGAGCCAACCCCACACAACTGCTCTCTCACTGTCCCCCAATCCCTGGGGTGTGGGAGAGAATAAAAGGGGAAAAGGGAAAAAAGACTTGCTGTTTGAGATAAGAACAATTTAATAACTAAACTACAATAATACTGAAAATAATACTATGTACAAATATACAAACGGGTGATACACAGTGATACTGCCCCCGCCACCCAGTGACCGTGGTTCAGCCTGTTCCCGGTTAATGATCCCAGAGCAGGGAGAGTCCCAAAACGGCACTCCCAGAACAGAGAGAACAGCCCGAGCATCCCATACTGAGAGCTGACTAAGGGAGGGAGACGACCCTGGGAGAGGAAACCACCCAGAGAGAGGTCACCCAGAGCAGAAGTGATCCAGAACAAGAAAAGGGGCAAGCTTCTGGAAGGCTCTTACCTATACACTGGGCATGACTTGTATGTTATGAAATAGACTATTGGTCACTTCAGGTCTCAGTCCCAAACCTAAGGTCAAATCCCAGGCTAGCAAATGGGCTGTGCTCCCTCACAGCTTCCCCTGCACCTGCATAAGACCTTGGGCTGTCCTGGCAAAAACTATAAACATCACTGTTATCAGCTTTATTCTTAGGACAAATCCAAAACACAGCCTCTTACTAGGTGTTATGAAGAAAGTTAACTCTGTCTCAGTGGAACCCAGGACATTCAGTCCAGAGACAGACAGGTTGTCATTTGCTGAGGAGCAGAGCTTTGTTTCTGTACTTTGGACCTGAAAAGTCAAGTGGCATAGAGAGAAGAAAATGAGAAATATCATGGCTAGGAGGGGAGGGTTTCAGGAATATTTTTTTTCTTTTTAAATGTGAGAACTAGAGATGTTCATAGAACCTTAGGCAGCAGTGAAAGTGATGCAAAAAATGTAGGAGACAGCATGGGTTATGGGATGCCAAAACTGTTAGTTTGTACATTTTTCTTGTGGGCCTACCAGACAGGAGTTATTTATGAATGAAATATTGACAGGTAAAGTTCATAAAAAAATAGACCTGAGAACTAAAAGTGCACAAAGGAGAAGTGATGGAAGTCAGAAAAGGTTTCTAACACGTGATAGGAAGATTAGTTATTTGTCCAATCTCTACTCTTAATGTTTACTAAGAGAGGCTAGAGGGCAAACCCTTAAGAAAGGGTGATGCACTGAAGAATGTGATAATGAATAAGTCAGGAGGAAAAAAGTGGGAAATTGAGGGGAAAAATGTTACAAAAGAAGAAGGAAGAGAGACTTCTCTGAAGAGTGTGTAGGCAAAATTATCAATCAGAAAGCAGAGTGCTAAGGAACAAGAATAAATTAGCTAGACCCATGAGAAGATGATGACAGTAACAGCAGACTGTGAAAGCAGAGGGGAAGAGAAGGTTTCCAAAAAGTTGGTTAAAATTCTTCTCAGACCTGAGAAGATTTGAGGGACTTACATCAACATTGAGAGGTGCAGCTGTAATCAAAGTCTTCTCTTTTAATAGTAATCACTAAGGTTTTACCTGAAGGTCTGAGAAACACGGAATGTTGCCCACCAAGATGAGCCATGCAAAAAATAGAATTCAGGTTGGAAATATATGTGCTAAATGGGATTACTCTAAGCTATAAAACTTGTTCTCAAGTAATGGAAGAGCAAACATGAACAGACTTATCACAGATGATTCTGTGATTCTGTGAGACCATAAGCTATTACACAGAAGGGACTGAAATACCAGTAGAATGAACAGGATAACAGCATATAGTGATGAAACAAATGAATCAAAGAAAAAACAAACAAACAAAGAAGCCATAGTATAATAAAGCAAATTTAATGCAGGCAAAATTATTTGGGGGAAAAAATGAAAAATGTTACAGTAAGGTTATAGAAAGATTCTATTAAAAGACTTCAGACTCAAATCAGGGTATGAACAAAGATCCTTTGATACTGTGTGTCTTTTCTAGGAAGTAAAAATGAGACAAAACTGACTAATGGAAAAAATAATAATAGCACAATTTGATGCCCTTGAATGTGCAATTTATAGGTTTTTTTCTGTCATTAAGTGAAAAAGGGTTAGTTTTTAGACATTGTTTTGGTAGGCATATTGTCGAAAAACTATTAAAAAAAAAGAGCCTTAGAAAAATATGGGAAGGTCATGAGCTCTTTCAGTTTAAATTAGATATAGGGACAGACAAAAATAGACCTACTATTGAGCCTGTATTATGCAAAAACCATCTCCAATTTACAAATTCTATATTTTCTATTTGATGATCTCATGGCATCAAAGAAGATCATATATAAAGAGGACAAAAAATATTAAAATTATTTCTCTTGAACTGTAACTTTCTAAAAACCCGAACCTCACATTTGTACATGCTTCAGATCTGAAATATTTTTTTTTTTAGCCAAAAGGATTGTGTTTTGCCCTAACAATTAAATTTAGGGAACCATTCAAAGCTTAAGCAATGAATTATTCTCTAGGAAAAAAATCCAAAAAACACGTACAATAATTCAAAAGAAATATTTCTATCAAGTATTTCTTGACACATAACATACCCCCTTTACTAACCCAGATAAATTATGGTGCTCTATTAACAACATTAAGTGAAATGAGGAACATGGCTGAAACTGCTTTGAGCTGATATTTTAGTCTATGTTAATATTATGGGATCAACATTTGGAAAATAGAACAAGACTGAAAAGAAATATTGAACAAAGCATTTCTAGTTCGTCCCAGCACAGGAACTGTGTAACATAAGGCCACTCAGATAACAATCTAAAAGAGAAAAAGAGAAAGAATGAGAAAGATTGATCTTTAGAAGAAGAAAATAGCTTTAAGATGGGTACAACTGTATTTCATTCTACTAACCACTGACATTATCTTCTGTTCTTCATCTTTTGATAGATTTCTGTCGACCTGTCTCTATGGAAAGTGTCTTCTCCACGAATCCCTTAACCACTGCCTGTGATATATAATGTGTTACTCTGGAAATTTAAAAAAAATCAGAAATTCAAGCCCTGGCTTAAAATAAAATGGTGATTTCTGATCTTTCAAAGAAAAAGTGACTGTATTTACCTTAAGGAGAGAATTCAGATTCATTAATGATGGCTTGACTTGCAGTAGTTTTCAGTCAGCAATGTGCAGGTCGGGAGAACTAAGCAACAAAATACTTGCCATGCTCACTGTTTGCATCCAACTCTGAGGCATCTATATTTCATTATAAAGCCTATGTTGGGCTCTAGATTCCACACAGGATGTCAGTCTCTAGCATTCCATACAGATCCTTCTCCCAGGGACTCAATGTGAGACCTTTTTTTTTTTTTTTCCTCCTTTTTTTGTTTAGTTTATTTGGTTGTCATTACAACATTTTTATAGCCGGGGCACTACAGGGGTGGCTTCTGTTAGAAGCTGCTAGAAGCATCCCCTATCTCCAGTGTAGCCAATGCGAGCCAGTTCCAAGACGGACCTGCTGACGGCCAAGGCTGAGCCCATCAGTGACTGTGGTAGCACCTCTGTGATAACATATTTAAGAAGTGGAGAAAAAGCAAAAACTGCTGTGGAAAAGCAGCTGGAGAAAGGAGTGAGAATATGTGAGAGAAACAACTTTGCAGACACCAAAGTCAGTTCAGGAGGGGGAGGAGGTGCTCCAGGTGCTGCAGCAGAGATTCTGATTTGATTGTTAATAAATTTAAGTTAATTTCCCCATGTCGAGTCTGTTTTGCCCGTGACTGTAATTGGTGGGTGATCTCTCCCTATCCTTATCTCAACCCACGACTGCTCATTGTATTTTTTCTCCTCTGTCCAGTTGAGGAGGGGAGTGACAGAACGGCTTTAGTGGGCACCTGACACCTAGCCAAGTTCTACCCACCACAACCAGAAAGAATAGCTGTATACCATGGGACTATTGCTCTAATTTTTGAGGTCTGAATATGGTTTGAATAATTGGACAAGACGACTCTATCTACTGCTTGACAATTATTTCATATATCTGTTTTAAACTTAGATTATATACTTTTAATACAAATGATCTGTTTGAATTATATTAATGTTTATCAATTAATCTAAAACGTTGGTCCCTTTATCTTAGAGCAGTAACAAATTTTCCCTCTGTCAATTAGATTCTGTCAGAAATTCTATATATTGGACTTGAATGACATGCAATATTCTACACTCAGATATTTCAACTTTTAGCATATGTATTTGTGTGTGTGGAGAGTGTGTGTGCATAACAGCTACTAAAGCTATGGAGTTGTTTGAGTATTTAAAGAGGAATAAGTATCCTCAGGTCTGATACTTTCATATACTTTAATCTTCTCAGATTTTAAAAAAAACAAAAATCCTCAAGTATTAACTCTTTATGTATGATGTAACACATTAAAACTGTCTGTGCTTAGGTTTTTTTCACTATAATACTTTTATTTATTTTCTTTTTCATGCTAAAGGTCATGCTGCACAATACTGTTGCTTTTAATCATTCTGAATGGGCTATGTGGGATATTTCCTGACCCACATAGTCTGTTTTCCTTCTAAGTTTGACAGCTTTGTTAAGCAATCTTTCCCTTTGGCTAGGTATTTTCTTAATATGTGAACTATAAGATTTAACATTTCAGCAATATCATCCTAATGTTTTATTTCAAGGCTTCACTTTTCATGTTGTGGAGATTTGGGGGTGGGGAGTGCAAGACTTTGCCTTTTATGTTTACTTCTTTCTACATCAGATTTTTATATTAGTTAGAACTAAAGACAATCTTCACTGTGAATGGCTTTTGTGCCCTTTCATTTGATTGGCTCGTACAGAAACCACCAAGAGGTTGCAGTGAATCACTGTGACTCATTACCTTCAAGTAATAGGTTAGAGTTTTTGCAATTTCATCTGGCTGTAAATGTGATTTGATACTTTTTTATATTATGTTCTAAACATGAATTGACAAGATTTTAACATCGGAATAAAAACCTCTTATCTTGACATTGCTAATATTGTCTTCACCAAAATTAAAATTGTGGGTTTCAGGTTTTGATATTTTTTTTTAATTTAAGGGGAAGATTATACTAGAAAGAAGTACTATCATCAAAATAAAGAACCAAAGCGTGAAACTGAGACTTCTGTGTTTTATATTCACTGCTCTGACAGGATTTGTTATGTATTTGATATAATTTATCCAACATACTTTAATTTTCCATCTGTGAAGTGGAAAACATGCACTATAACATTATTTGCTATAAAGGTGTTATTCCGCTGTCAATGGGTTTTACAGAAATGGCTAATTGCAAGTGACCCAGCAGCTATAGAAATTATAACTTCAGTCTGGAGAATCTCTAGAAGTCATAGAAAACTATGTGTGTGAGTGTCTATGTCTATGTGTAACTTTTAGTATTTATTTGTAAATTAGAAATGGAAGTTTAGGCCTTCAACATTCCACATCAAATTAAAATATCTGTCCCTAAGGTGATTATCCATTTTAATGTGTTGAACCAGAAGCAGAGCTGGAATTAAAACTCAGACTCTTTTTCTTATTGAACTACAGAAATAAGACAATGTAGAGAGGCTTTAATGAGTTGTTCCCAGATAATTGATTAAATAATTGATATTTAACTACACACTTTGAATGAAATAGATGCAATTTAACAAACACGACAAATAATTAGTTATATAATTTTCATTCGTTCATAATTTCATGGCATGTATAACCCCTCACCTTTAAAGGAAACTCATTTTCTCTTTATTTTGCACTACAGGTTTTCTTATGCATTATAGAAACTAGAGTGTACTTGAATTAACATATGGTATACTCTAAATACACTTAAACTATAGTATACATAATATAGGATAACTCTTCCTAAATCCAAATCAGGATAAAGAAGATATTGAAACACCCTGATTTTTAAGCTTGTTTAGTTGATTGTCAATCGTATTGAGGAGGTGGTTGGATAGCAAGTTTTTTTTGCTTGCTGAAAATGTTGCAAACACCATGGATGGGCTCATGGTACTTTCAGATCAAAGTAATATGAATTATATAGGAGAAAATGGAAAATATACATTAATGCCTGTAGTAGCCAAAGAGACAGAAGCATCAACTAACTGAAATAAATTAACAGGGGAGAAAAGTAGAACTAAATTAGGTAGAAATCCTGTCTGTCCCAATGGAACTAGGGACCTGACTCTATTTATATAAATGAATATCTGGAAAAAATGAGAGAGGTTTTACTGCAAATGATTCTCACTGGAAGACTGAACATATACTCAGATAATGAGATTTTCTTATAAGAATCTGCTGTAGACTAGCATATCATAAAGTCTTCATATGAACAAATGGAAAAATCAGAAAGCATAAGAAATTTCAAAGTGGTGGTGAGGGAAATACTACTACATTTGTGTGGTGAGGGAATACTGCTACAGAGTAGTTACATGACTATATATTTAGTATAGAAAAGAGATGGCAATTGAAAAAAATCAGAGGACTTAAGAAAATCAGCGTCTCTTTTTCTTTTAGTCTCTGTCATATAGATTTCTTATATGGTCCTTGAAAATTTCTTAAGGTACTCAATGTCTTAATTTCTTGCCCTTGACGTAGCAATCCTACTTACCTGCAGGCACTGAGTGGTTAGATATTGCTGTGAAACAGGTTTTAATAAAAACTACATCACCTAGGGTTAGGTCAATATCCTAGACACCATACTGTCAGCAGTGTATGTTGTATGCATTCAAGTGTATTCCCTTATTCCCATACTTAAAATTTCTTTCTGCACCTATAAGCCTTCCTAACAAATGTTTAGCTGAAACACTTTCTTCTGATAAATCATCATTTCCCTTCAAAAATCTTTCCTCCAGAGGTCCTTAGATGCACATAATGAAGTGTATTGAAAACCACGTACTGATCAAAGTATGATATGTAGCCCAATATAAGAGCTAAAATTTCCTCTCAGTATTTTCTGCACAGAAATAATGTGACCTCCAACACTCCTGCCGCTGCTGTGTGAGTATTATTCTGAACCGGGACAGGTACTTGTAATAAAACAAGCCACAGTTTTGTGTCATGCACAAACATGCCAAACAAACAAAATTCAGACAACCAAATACATTTTCACTTCTTAAATGTCAGGTATCATCCTGCATTGTCTCACAGGTAAAATATCAGTGGAGTAAGCCACTGTATCATCTGTTTCTCTGGACATGAGATTTTAAAAAACCGTGTGAAGAAAAAGTGGATAAAACAGGAGAATTTACCCTTTCTTATTATTTTCCACTTTACCCTTTCCTATTGTTTTCCCCAGTCGGATGCACAGTGGATTTACAGTGGAACAGTAAATTTACAGTTCCTCCAGCCTGTATGAACCAGACATTTAAGTATTCTTATTTGCAAATACTTAAGTGACATGTTGCAGCTGAATATTTTGTAATACAGTAATTCCAAGAAGATTGTTTAATGTCATGCAAATTGATAAGCAATTTCCAAGGCCTTCATGAGAGAATAGTATCTCTGAAGCAGATGAGACAAAAAAGCATTGCTACCAGGTCACATTTATGGGATGCATTGCATTCAATTTTAGACAATGTGCCCCAATACTGATATTAAATTTTGCTGTGGAGGAAGACATAAATTTAATGTCTACATTGGTTAAGTCTGAAGCAATGCTTACCTAATGTATTGACATGGAGAAACTTTTGAGACAAAACTCACTGAGAATTGAGTCGGGCTCAATTTTTGCTATTTTAAATTGTTGAGTTGCTGATAATTCCTTAATCTTTCATAACAGTTAAGCAGGAGAATCTCTGGTCTAACAACTACAAATACTGAACAAAATAAGTTCCCTGGGGAAGCAGATATGTGTTGGGAATTCAGGGATAACCCAGGAAAAGTTGACAAAAGATGTATTCATGTTTTGCCAGGTATCTATGCTCCTGCCCAACATGTTTTTCCTAAATAACCTATCACCTGATCAAATTTGATAACCTTTTTCTGTGTCTGAGCTCCACACTTGCAATATTTCAGCAACTGAGGAAATGAAAAAATTAGTCTAAAAGGAATACATTTTGATTCTCAGTGATGAGATGGAAATCTGAAATAAACAGCCTTGAGGGCCTTGGCATTCATAATTCACTTACATGACCACAGCTTTTTTTTTAAATTCTTTTTCTACAATGCCGGGTGGCTGTGCTGGGTGCATGTTATTCTTCAAGAAGTGATCTGAAAAGTAAATGACCACAATATCCAGGTAGGATGAAGTAAGAATGGTTACCTCTTTGTTGCAGAATAGATTAAGAAAGCAAGAAGATATTTGTCTTTCTGTGAAATGTTATACAATGGGAGTAAAAGTCACACCTAGTGGATTTGGATTGGTTTACAGTGACCTGAGGTTCATTTGCTTAATTCTTCCCACTATCTTTAAATATACCTAAATGAAATAAATAGGAGGATTTCAGGGTATTTAAAAAAAGTTTTATTTCAATTGTTGTTGTTTTTGCTGATAAAAGCAATCCCAACAAGAACTGAAATATATTTTTTATTAGCAGAAAGTTCCCTTACTCTTTTAAACAACAGAATAAATTAGATGTGCAAACAGGACACAGACAGTGTCCACAACACAACCCAGTCCGTTCAGTTCTGCCTCAGGTTATGGGGAAGTCCTGAAGGTTGTAATGGATGAATGAGAGTATTCTCCTACCTTTTAATAAGTCTGCTTTAAAAAGGAAGGCAAAGACTCTAAGAGGTGACCTGTTCTGTAGAGTAAGACCACGAGATCAAGATAATTGTGTTGAACTAAATGAAAGAAAAATTTAAAATTGAGTATTATTTTCAAGAACTACAGATTCCTTCCTTTTGTCTGTTTTTAATAAATCTTTCACTAAATGTAGAATAACAATTACTGAAGTTTCCAAGTTCATATGCTAATGTATGACATTTATGCAAAAGTGCAGGATTATGCTTGTATTTTTTTTTGTCTGGATAATTCAGTGCTAGACAAGACTACTTTCCCTAGGCAAATATTAAAGCAATTTTCAAATAATGTTGATGCATTTTGAAACACACTCAAGAAACAGAAACTGTAAATACCCTTCCTCTACTTTAAAACAATGAGATTGGTATGACATTAAATCTAGATCCCCTCCTTTTTATTTATCAAAAAAAGTTAAGAAAAAAGCTGAATTTTTGCCTTTGCAATCAACTCCTTGCTGAGAAAGGGAGGGAGTCCTAAACAGCTTGGAAAACAGACTGTCTTCCTTCTTGTTTATCATTTTCTATGATCAAAAGTAGCACTAAAGCATCTTCAGCTTGGATAACATAAGCTCAGGGACTTTAATATTCTTAGGTTAATTTCCATGATGATCCTTACGGACCATAATAACCATTCAGTTTTTCATCTGTTGTTGTTTTTATGAATAACAAAAATTTTTAACAAGAGGAAAAAGAAAACCGTTTTCCTTAAGTAATATTCAGTTATTTCTCTGGAGATACCAAGTGCATGAGACAAAATAGAAAGGAAAAGGAAATACTGTTTTCTCTTAGCTTTTAATTTTGTCGTGTTGTTTTGATATGTTATGATTGTATCTCAGAGATGTCTACTTAAGGGCTTTCCCTCCCTCCCCCTTTGCCAAGTCTACAAATAAAATAGGTCATTTGAATTTCTCCTACAGACAAAATAGTGCCATTGATCTTCAGATGAGGTTTTCATAAGCTTTTTAGTTTAAATGTCATCACAGTCTTTTTAAGGAGCCTTCCTATCTGGGAACGGGAAGGAAATAAAGACTGAATTTGTTTTAGTAAGTCCAGTTTGTTACCCAGCTTGAGTGAGAAAGTAGTACTTGAAGAGCAAAGAAAAGGAACAGACTTTTTTGTTTTCCCTGCTTAATTTGGAAAGCTCATCTTTGTAATGAAGAAATGTCTTGGTTGTCATATCAGGTCCACTTTTCTGTCTAACTGGAAACCCCCCACATTCCAGAAAAAAAAAAAAAAAGAAAAAAGGGGCATCTCTCAAAGTACCATCCACACAGGAAAAAGATGGAAGACTTTGCCCCTTTAGCAAACAACTGCTAAATATTGCCCTGATGAGGTGTACAGGTTGAATTGGACATTTAATCTGGACTGACTTCTTCATTACCAAAAGTGACGCAACTGGAGAGCTTCAGAAGTACAATGCAGAAGTAGTGACTTGTGTGAAGTTTCACCAGTCTTTCGTGTCCCAGAAAAAGTGAAAGTAGAATATTCTGTTGTGACTGAAGGCCATGAGGTTAATAGCTCTAATTTTCATCTAATTTCTTCCACTGTTCCAATTATTGCTGTTGGCCTTGTTGCATCCAACTTTATTCTGACTTTGGGCTGCTGTATTAACCACCTCATCATATGGGAAGATTGGAGCAAAAAAGCACAAGAACACAATCTGCTTTTTAAAGCTATCAATATCATATTAAATAATACTTTACATATGATTCCTTAGTTTTGGTATCAAAACTTGGTCGATGATGAACCAAAAAGTGGTGCTCTATGGGAAGATTTACTGCAGATATGCAGTGGTGTTAGTGAAGCACAGTGTTATTACAAGTAGCAGAAATTCCACTCTGCTATTCATTTGTTCACATTTTGTAGAGTCTGAAACTAGCTTTTATACCTTCTTGTTTTTTTTCCCCTCATACTTTTACCATATGAGCTGTTTTGCATATACTGTTATTCTCTGTTATGCGCTGAAACCAACTTTACCTGGCTCTGAAGATTAAGAAGATATTCTCTGTGATTTGTGTTTATACCAATTGTGCCTCTTTTATCATCTTGTGCATGTGCTCTTAAAGCCTGTCTTACCATCCTGTGCTTGCATTCCCTGCTCCTGTTATGATGGGAGCTAACTTTGGAAGCTTTGTGACCTGCCTTTCTAGTCCCTCCAGAGTTTCAATATTTGGGTTCTCTCCATGCTATGACCTAATGCCTTGCAAATGTCTCAATCTACACACTTGATGCTTGTGCCCTTCTAGTGATTCCTGCTTCAAACTGTTGAAGTCCGTCACCATTGCACATAGTTTTCCACAGATGAATATGTTCTGTTCTCAAAGACAAATCACTTACTTTTCCAGGCCTTACCTAACCTATAGTCTAGCCAACTACTTGGCCATATATTGAGCTAAAATATATTGTGCAGTATGACCAGGCAAATTAAACTCTTTTACCATTAATCACACCAGTAAAAGCCTGTATGAGTGACAAGTTGGGGGCTGAAATGCTTTTATTTGATTTGTTTTTTTGTCAGTTGATTTGTTCATACTGAATGAGTGCATCCTGCCGTCTACTTCCTGCAGTTAACTTTTAATTAAAATTTTCCCCAGGGTATATCCCTGCTATCTTGGTAGGGAATGCCTTTTCTGAGTATATGATATGTAAATTAACTTTCCAATACTCTGATCAATTTTTTTTGGAGTACAGAGAAAGATTGCAATAGCCACACGACTAACATATTTTCAAGGAAAAGCAATTCTGGAAAGAGTTTTTGGGTCCTATTATTCTCCTGCATGGAAAGTTTGAAATGACTGGGGTTGCTAAATATATTATAACCATGGCTCTGATGGGTTTGGCTTGTTCATTCCTTGTTTCCATTTATCTGGATCTTGTTGTGTTGCATATTGGGTTTTTTGCACATGTAGTGAGACAAGGCTAGTAGTAATATGGAGGATAAATTATACTGCTGTATAGTTTGTAACAGTTTTATGAAATGAGAAAAAACAGTGCAAGAACTATTCCAATTTTTTTCTTATTTTTTAAAAAAATAATGGTAAATTACTTTAAAATAAGAATAGTTCTTTCTATATTGAAATTGAGAAAATTCAGAGACAAGTGAACACATGACAATAGTTGTACCTAGTCTTGGGTTTTAAATACTAAAGGAATATAAATATTGTCCTTGCTTAGAGACAAAGGAAGAAGTAGTTAAAGTAGAAATGGTTAACTGCCTTTACACATGATCATTCCTAAAGTTGAACCAGATCCCTTAAATTCTAGTGTTCTCTTTCATCAACCTTCCTCAAAAATGTCAATTCCCTTTGTATTAGAGGAACCACTGGGTGAGTCAGCATTAGCAATTTAGTAGGTAGCACTTGAGTGCTGTAGAGTGCACTGCGTGCATCACACTGAGCACAAAATAGTTTTGTAAAATCTGCGGTTGACATCAAGTGATGGTTTTGAAATTCTTGCTGTGGAGTGTTAGACTTTCCATGGAAAAAACTATTTGGCAGCCACATGTAAAAAATCTTGAGTGACATAATTCTGTGCTAATTGCCTAAAGTCTCTTAGTTGCTTATATTAAGAATATACTAATTTTGATAATTGCAGGGAACTGTCAGGTTATTTTTGTCTTTTCTTCCTGTTTTCTAGGAAAAATGGGTTTTTTTGCTTTCATCCAACCTCCTATTTTTTTTCTTCTCCCTGTCTTTTCACTTCTCTACAAAATACTCTAGACGATGATGATGATGGTGGTGAAGATGTTGATGATGATGATGACTATTATTATTTTTTTCTTTTTTTTTCTTCTCCATTGGACCTTCCTTTTTCAAGCCCATTTCATTCTTCTAGTTTCCCTTCCTAGCTTCATTGTATGCCTAACAAAGGGTTGGATATATGAGCGAAACAGAAACACCCGACATAGAATCATAGAGTCATAGAATCATAGAATCATAGAATCAGAATCATAGAATCATAGATTCGTAGAATTGTAGATTCATAGAATGGCCTGGGTTGAAAAGGACCTTAAAGATCACCTAGTTTCAACCCCCTGCTGTGGGCAGGGTTGCCAGCCACTAGAGCAGCTGCCCACGGCCCCATCCAGCCTGGTCCTGAATGCATCCAAGGATGGGGCATCCACAGCTTCTCTGGGCAACCTGTTCCAGTGCCTCAACACCCTCTGCGTGAAAAATTTCCACCTAATATCCAGCCTAAATCTCCCCTCTCTTAGTTTAAAACCATTCCCCCTCATCCTGTCACTATCAACCCATGTAAACAGTCGCACCCCCCCCCCTTCTCCTTTATGGGCCCTTTCTAAGTACTTGAAGGCTGCAATGAGGTCTCCCGGAACCTTCTCTTCTCCAAGCTAAACAAGCCCAGTTCCCTCAACCTTTCCTCATAGGAGAGGTGCTCCAGCCTCTGATCATCTTTGTGGCCCTTCTCTGGACTCATTCCAAGAGCTCCACGTCTTTCTTGTGCTGGGGACCCCAGGCCCGGACACAGTACTGCAGATGGGGCCTCACAAGAGCCCAGTAGAGGGGGACAATCACCTCCCTCTCCCTGCTGATCACTCCTTTTTAATGCAGCCCGGGACATAGTTGGCCTTCAGGGCTGCAAGCACGCGCTGCTGGCTCATGTCCAGCTTCTCATCCACCAGGACCCCCAAGACCTTCTCTGCAGTGCTGCTCTCAAGGTGTTATTCTCTTAGTCTATACAGGTACCTGGGATTGCCCTGGCCCAAGTGCATCATCTTGCACTTAGCCTTGTTGAACCTCATTAGGTTCTCATGGGCCCACTTCTCCAGCCTGTCCAGGTCCCTCTGGATGGCATCCCTTCCCTCTGTTGTATCAACTGCACCACTCAGCTTGGTGTCATCTGCAAATTTGCTGAGGGTGCACTTGATTCCCTCATCTATGTTGTTGATAAAGATGTTGAAAAGCACCAGTCCCAAGACCGTCCCTTGAGGGACACCACTTGTGACTGACCTACATTCAGACACAGAGCCATTGACCACAACCCTTTGGCTGCGACCAGACAAACAATTCTTTATCCATTGAACAGTCCATCATTCAAATCCATACCTCTCCAATTTAGAGAGAAGAATGTGATGAGGGACGATGTCAAAGGCTTTGCACAAGTCCAGGTAAATTTCTAGACAGACATTTAAAAAAAATTTCTTTATCTTTTAATAGATGTATGCTCTTCTTACCACATTCTTCTTAAAAGCTGAAATTAAATGGGACACTCTGGAAGAAAGGATTGCATTCTCAGGTGTTAGTATAGTAACTGTGTAATGTGTGATGAACATCATCACGTATCTAAAACTGTCTGGTTCACCAAACTTCATTTGTTATGAAAATTTTTTTCTGTTGTAGCTGAAAAATATTTTAAGAGAAGCTTGCTTTTGGATACAAGTTTTGAAACTTCACAGGTCTCTTCCGACTCTTTTTCAGGTTGGGAGAGGGGTAAGAGTTCAGATTTTGCTTCGTTTTCCAGCTTTCAGAAATTCTTTTTCTTCCCCTAAACTTTAGAAGAAAACTTCTGCCTTAGTTCTGTTTTCACAGCAAGTAAAAAAGTGGGACCAGCTTTCTCCTTCTGCTTTTGAGTTTTTCCAAAGAATGCTTCCAGATTATTGCAATATATTATCACTTTCATATTTATATATGAGTTAAAGTCTGGGTCAAATATTCTTTTAACAGGGCATCAAAAAAATTCTACTAGAACATGCTGGGAAAAAGTTAGTTTTAGTGCTTATGGATATTTCATTGCTAACCTTTTTTCTTCTGCTGCTTTTATTAAAAAAATGTGAAGTAAATATTTTTCCTTTCAAATATTGTATTTAAAAGAAATCATATTTGCAGAGCCATGCATTTCAAAATTGCTAGAATAAATCAGCTTAGATAATATGATTCATTCCAGTATAGTATAAAAATCTGTAGTGGAATTACTAAAATTCATGTAAAGGTCCTCCATTCCTTTTGGTATATTTCATAGAGAAGATGAATAAACTTTTGAACTTATCAAATTGATCTTGTTCTTTCAAGTCTAAGCCACATGATTCAACAAGTCTTGGGTTTTATTATAATGAATATTTTTAAATGCTTCTTTTGTTTAAAAGAAGCATTTAAAACTCATTTTACACTCATTTGAGCTACTGGTAATACACAGAGACCTCAAGATCACTGTATAAAACCTTACATGCCAAATCTTCTACAACACTGGCAAGATCCTTTGCTTCTCTCTATTGGAAACAAATGCCTACAAACATTTTGCACGTCAAGGTTTTTTGAGAAGAGTCAGGGGCTGCTGATGTATTAGGAACCAAGAGGGAAATATCTGTGGAATATCTCAAAGGAATTAGGGCATGTTCCTCTAAAAAGGTGGCACAGTCGACAACCCAGCTGAAGTGCCTCTGTACCAGTGCCTGCAGCATGGGTAGAAACCAGGAGGAGCTGGAAGCCATTACACAGCTAGAGAGCTATGATCTAATTGCTATCGCTGAAACATAATAGGATGAAATGTACAACTGCAGCACTGAAATGTATGGATATAAACTGTTCAGAGGGGACAGGCAAAGGAGGGAGTGGTGAGAACATTGCTGCCCATGTAAAACAATGGATTGACTGCAGAGACCTCATTTTGAAAACCAGCAGTGAATAGGTTGAGAGCTTTTGGGTAAAAATTAGGGGCCAAGGCAACTTGTGGTTGGTATCTACTACAGGCCACCTGAGCAAGGGGAGAGTGTTGACAAAGCATTCTTACTTCAGCCACAGGAAGCATCACATTGGCAGACTCTGATCCTGCTGGGGCACTTCAGTCATCCTGGCGTGAGCTGGTAAAGCAGCACAGCAAGATGAAAGCAGTCCAGGACACTCTTGAAGAGAGTCAAGGATAATTTTTTAATCCAGGTGATAGACAGCCTGACCAGAGGAGAAGTGTTACTAGGCCTGTTGCTCACCATTGCAGAACAACTACTTAGGGATGTCAAGGCTGGTGGCAGTCCGAGCTGCAGTGATGATGCCCTGGTGGAAATCACAGTCTAGAGGGACATGGGCCATATGAAGAGTAGAGTCAGAGTGTTGAATTTTAGGAAAGTTCACTTTCAGCTGTTTAAGATACAAGTGGATGAGAAACTCTGTGAAACTGCCCTTAAGGACAAATTGCTGGCAGGTCTTTAAGGAGATTTCTTAGAGCTCAAGAGCTCTCGATTCCCATGTGTAATAATTCAGGCAAGGATTTGACCATCTAAAGAACCTGAAGGTGTAAAAGTCCATGGGACCTGATGAAATACATCCAAGCGTCCTGAAGGAACTGGCAGATGAAATTGCCAAACCACTATCCACCATATTCGAGAAGTCGTGGCACTCTGGTGAACTTCCCACAGACTGGAAAAGGAGAAACATAACCCCCATTTTAAATAGGGAAGTAAGGAAGACCCGGGAAACTACAGGCTGGTCAGTGTCACCTCTGCACTTCGCAAGATCATGGAGCAAATCCTCCTGGAATCTATGCTAAAGCACATGGAAAATAAAGAACTGATTGGTGACAACCAGCATGGCTTTAGCATGGGCAAATCAAGATTGAAAAATTTGGTGGCCTTCTATGACGGGGACACAACACTGGTGGATAAGGGAAGGGCAACTGACATCATCTGCCTGGACTTGTGCAACGCC